>APFE031426809.1:29017-68175 GCA_000404065.3 Pinus taeda
TGGACAAAGATGATGTGGATGGCCGGAAAAATAGGACAGGAACCTTGAGCATGATGACACCTAAGTGCCCATGTGGCTCATCTAGCAAACCGACACGTGGAACATAGCATTTAACAAAAAGGCTGCAGGATGTTCAGATAGCTGCAGGATCATCAGATAGCTGCAGGATCACCAGAAAGCTGCAGGATGCCTGCAAGTAAGCCAAAATCTAAACAAATAGTCATCCATTAGCAAAACTTACTTAATCATGCTTAATAACACCTAATGTAATGATCTGGGTGGTTTTATGCTGAAAATGAGGCAAAAGATAAGGAAAGACAAGGAAAGATTGAGGAAAACGGTAGATAAGTAGGTGTAGAATAGAGGCTCTACAACGGTCATAATGCTTCTGCATGACGCCTGACCACCATCACCTCCCTTACTGCCATTATATGCCACCACCACTACCAGTCCTGAATGTTTTTTCCTGGATTGACATACCACATGTGCTGGCTGCATATCTGATCAGTAGTTTTAATTTGACGGGGCTTGTTTGAATTCCATGAGGGTGCGTAACTGAACAGGGGTGGCTAGTTAGCTAGCCACTGATTCCATTTTGTTGACCATTTACATAGTTCATGTAGTCTTGAAATATTATTCATGTAATCAAGGAATAGGTTTAGGCACTTACCTGCTTAGTTGTTGTTGTGTTATGCATATTTTGGACTTTGGAACTTCATTTCCTCGTTGTTGTTGGTACTTGCACTCTGCATGCTTGGCCTTGGTCTTTTGCTGATTATCTCCCATTCAAACATTGCTCCTTGCATGTTTCATACGTCCTACTGTGATGACCCTGTCTCTGGAGTATGTTTTTCAAAGGGATTAGTTGTTACAGGAATCCTGCAGGATTTCCTGTAGCTGCTTCTCCTTCTGAAATTCAAGCATAATATCTGAGTGGGGCTAAAACTACTGAAGAAGGTCTCGACTTAAAACAAATCGCAGCTAGAGGGTATCCGGTAGGAATGAGTAAAAAAGTTGTTGCCTTTATTTGTCATCATTTTTTTTTGTGTGTTTGCAGGATGAAAAAAACAAAATGTTTTTATGTGGCTATGTAGGGACACAAAAAACGAGTGGAGAAGTAGGTGCATAGGGATGGAATGGTGAAATAGGAAAATGGATGGTGGCAGGGAGGTTCATAGACCTCATATAAAACTTTCAAACCATCGAGTCCTTCTCTGAGATTGATTTTGGCGTTTTTGTAGTTTCTACAAGATCCTCCTGTCGAATACACAGAGTTTTCTGTAGGATGCGAAATTTTAGAACAAATAAGACCAAAACTTGGGAAAGGATAATGGTGATGGGGTGATGGACTATGAAGGTGCATGCAGCCTGGTCATGTCTTTTCCTCTTGTGCAACCCTCCTGCATCCTGCAATGACCTTCCTGCAACCTGTAATTTATTCAAAAGAAGTTAGGTTTTTTTTTTTCTTCTTTTTTTTTTTTTCTCTTTCTTTTTGAGATAGATGGGGTGCATCTAGGAGGTTTTCACCCTCACTGCCTACCCTGGGCGCCTCCAAGAGGTTCTCACCTAGGGATATTTTATTCCATTTTATTTTTCTCTGTTTTTTCTATTTTTTTCTTTTCTCTGTTTTTTTTTTTTTTTGCTCAGGGTATGGGTGGAGTGGAGATAGGGACTTGCTCCACTACCAACACTGATTTACCCAGAGTCTCAATGAACTCCTGCCTGGAAAAGGGATTCGTGTAGATCTTCAATTAATGCCCATTAACGAGCATGGGGACAACTTCTTCATCAATGGTCTAAATGATGGTTGAACATTTTTCATTGCATTTTTCTACTGTATATTGTCCCAACCATATTGTCCTCAGCTTGCCCTTGAAATCTTTGTACCTAGAATCATACAACAACGCCAAATCTCCCAGTTGAAATTGTTTCTCTTTGAGGTGTCAGTCATGCCATATGTTTCTTTGGAGCTGGACTACCTCTGAGTGGAGAAGGGCCTGCATTCTTTGTTCATCTAATCCATTTAGCTAAAGCAATCTTTCCTTCTGTGCATGGCTGAGATCTAGGTCCAGCTGAGCTGCCATCCTTAATGTGTTATATTCAAATTATGTGGACAGCAAAGCCTTCTTCCCATAGACTAGCTCATAGGGTGTGAAACCCGTGGTGGTTTTCCAAGTAGTGTTATAGGCCCAGGTTGCCTCAATCAATTGGTCTGCCCAATCTTTTCTATTGCTGCTCACTACCTTAGTCAAAATCCTTTCCAAAGCTTTGTTAGTGACTTCCACCTGTCCATTTGCTTGCGGATGATAAGGGGTGGATGTTCTGTGCTTAATCTTGTGATGTGTGAGCAGGTCTTCAATAAAATTGGACATAAACTGACTTCCTTGATTTGCGACTAATTCTCTTAGATAGCCAAGATTGTAGAAAATATTTTCCCTCAAAAACTCAGCTACTTTTTCTTCTGTTGCTGCTTTGATTACCTTTGTTTTTGCCCACTTTGTTAGGTAATCCATGCACATAATGATGTAAGACTTCTGTTTAGAAGGAGGGTTGATAGGACCCACAAAGTCCATGCCCCACTTATCAAATGGCTCAAAAGTCACTTGAGGCTGTAGGGGCATCTCATCCTTTGGTGTAGGTTTTCCCATCCTTTGACACCATTCACATTGGCTGATGTATCTCTTGACATATTGATGAAAAGTGGGCCAATAGTACCTTGCCTCCAAAATTTTGAAGGTAGTCCTCTTTGCTACAAAGTGGCCCCCACAGGGCCCATCATGATAGGTTAGGAGGATGTCAAAAACTTCCTCCTCCCTAACACATTTCCTCAAAATCTGATCTGGGCCAAGTTTAAAAAGATTTCCCCCAATCCAAGTGAATGGGGCACTTTTCCTCACGATCTTGCTCTTCTCTTTTGAGGACAAGTGTGGCAGAAACTGTGCTAAAACCAAATAATTTACTATATCAGCAAACCATGGAGAGAGTACTGAAATAGAAAATAGGTGTTCATCAGGCATTTGATCATCCACCATCACTTCTTTACCTGCAGGTAGATCTAGTCTAGATAGAAAATCAACAACATTCCTTACTTGGCTTATCAACAATGGTCAAATCAAATTGCTACAATAAAAGTAACCATCTAATGATACGAGCATTTACATCAGGTTTATTCATCAAATACCTAATTGCAGCATGATCAGTATGTACGAATGTTTGATAGCCAATGATGTAGTCTCTAAACTTGTTTAGGGAATGGACTATAGCCAGGAGCTCTTTTTTGGTTACAATGTAGTTTAATTCTGCCTTGGACAGGTTTTTACTGACAAAATATATGGCATATGGTAGCTTCTCTTCAACTTGTCTTAGGGCTACTCCTATGGCATTGTTCAAGGCATCTGTGTGAATGTGGAAAGGTAGGGCCCAGTTTGGACCTCTCAAGATTGGAGCAGTTACTAGCTTACCTTTCAAATCATTCAGAGCCTCTTGATAGTTGTCAGTCCATATGAACTCAGCATCTTTTCCCAAAAGACCGAAAAATGGAGAGGCTAGCTTGCTAAAATCCTTAATGAATCTTCTATAATACCCTGCTAAGCCTAGAAAACTCCAAACATCTCTTACCTTTTGAGGAGGTGGGACCCTTTGGATGATAGCAATCTTGTTGGGATCCACTTGTAATCCTTGCTGAGGAATTATATGACCTAGCACGGTCCCTTTAGTCATTAGGAATTCACATTTATCAGGACTAAGGGACAGGTTCATTTCAATACACTTGGCTAAAACTTTCCTCAGGTTAGTCAAAGCTTATTGAAAGTTAGAACCATAAGGGGCAAAGTCATCCATATAGATTTCCATTGAATAATGAACCAGCTCAACAAATATGCTCAGTACTGCTCTCTGAGAGGTGGCAGGAGCATTGCACAACCCAAAGGGAAGGACCTGGTAGGCAAAGGTACCCCATGGACAAGTGAAAGTGGTCTTATCTTGGTCTTCCGGGCTGATTTGGATCTGGTTATACTAGCTAAACCTATAGGAAGGATAAGAACTTCTTCCCTGCCAGGCCATCTAACACTTGATCTATGAAAGGCAAAAGGAAATGGTCCTTCTTGGTGACCTTGTTAAGCTCTCAATAATTACACAAAATTCTCCACTTCCCATTTTTCTTTGGCACTAGCACAAAAGGAGAAACCCATTCGCTGTCAGAGATGGGGTAGATGAATCTTGCATCCAACAACTTTTGCAGTTCTTCTTTGACAATGTCCTTAAGGGCTGTATTCATCCTCCTTTGAGACTGCCTGACTAATTTACAATCCTCTTTAATGTAAATATGATAAGTACAGATTGAAGGGTGGACTCCCTTCATCTCCTTATAGCTCCAAGCAAAAGCATCCAAATGGCTGCTCAATAAGCTACACAACTCCTTCTCCTGAGAGGTGGATAGGGCTGAGTTAATCCTCAAGGTTCTTTCTAGGCCAAATTCCACATTCTTAACTTGGAAAGAGGTCGGATCAGCCACGCAGAGATCAACTAAAGCATTGGCTTGGGTTTCTTCCACCAACTATTCTAATGGCAACTCACTGGGGGGCAGATTTTGAATCAAATTCTCAATAAAATCATCCTTGGTTTCAAGACCCCCCTTGGTAGCTTGCACTGTGCACAATGGTGCAGAGTCGACTTCATCCTCATCTTCCTCCTCAAACTAGAGAGGTAAGTCATGTTCTAGCAAAGGTTGGGCAAGAGGATATAGGACTAGCTGTTTGGACATCTGCCCATTCTTGATGGTCATGCTCCCAGCGCAGCAATTGATGTAAGCATCTGCAGTGGCTAACCAAGGCCTTCCCAAGATGAGAGGATACCCAATGAGCTTTTCCTTTGGCTGAAGAACGAGGAAGTCAGCAGTGTACTCCCAGGAATCAACGGAGACCATGACATCTTCCACAATCCCCCCAGGAGTCATAGTGGAGTGATTTGCTAATTGTAGTACTGTTGAGGAATTTCTTAGGGAACCCTGAAGGTCTAGTTTGAGCATAGTGTGCCTGGTCATTACGTTAATGGTAGCCCCTAAATCAATCAAGGTGTGGGGGATTATGGTACCATTGATGTGGACATCATCTACGAGACTCAAAGAGTCCAAATATTTTGGAAAGATTACCTATCCCAACATCAGGTTGGATAGTTGTCCAATGACATTGATAGTTGGGGCATCTCTCTTGCGCCTACCTTGGTGCCTGAAACACTTCTCTTTGATCATCTTTTTGTAGATTGGTACATATTTTATGGCCTGGAAAAGTGGTATTTTTACACACAACTATTTTAGTTCTCCCAGAAGTTCAATTTCTTCTAGGATCATTTGTGTGGTTCCAGTTAGTCTCTCAGGAAAGGGTGGAATGGCTTGCAGTTCACTTTCTTGTTTCTCTTCCCCATCTTCCTTAGGATGAGGTTGGCTGTCTGGAAGTACCTTCCCAGATTGTAGGTTGATCTCTTGAATCTCCACAACATAGGTAGGGCATGTTGTTTCTCCAGTATACACCTGCTAGGCCTGTCTGTTATTGGGGTTCAGGTTTGGTTGAGCAGGTATTTAGGGTTTTCTTGGAGGAGCATGAGGTAATGGTTATGGTTGAGCAGGTGGTTGAGGCAAAACAGCGGGAGGAGATTTGTATTGGGGCCTCCACTCTTGATGAGGTGCATTCCAATGAGATTATGGCTGAGCATGAGAATGAAATGAATGAGTAGCTAGTTGAGTATGGTATTGAGATGGATACGAACAAGGAGGGGCTGTGGACTAGGAAAAATGAGCAGAGGGACCCCAAGAAGGAATGGAAGTGGCTTGATTAGGGTTATATTAAGTATGGGATGTCCCTTGCATTCCATGTTGGTAAGGTCTGGGCCCATGTGGCCTCCTTTGGTTCATGAATTAGAGTGGTTTAGTGGCTCCTTTAGCCCCTTGGTACATAGCTTTCAATCCGGGTAAGGACGGGCACTGATTTGTAGGATGGTCTTCTTCACAAAAAAAACACACTTCTACAGAGTGCAATGGACACTTGTTCCTCGGATGCTTTCTATTGCATATGGGACAAAATATGTCCAAAGCATTCTCAGCTTCCTCTTGCTTACTTTGGATTCGCAAGGTATTCATTTGCATGACAATAGTCTGTCTCATCTCGCTTTTGAAATCTTCCATATGATTTGTAAATTTGTTTTTAAGGAATCAACTAGATAAGGGGGTACTGGCTAAAAGCTGACTTCCCCTACCTCTTTTTCTGGCTTCCCTAGAATGGTTTCTAAGCACAGTCTTTATGTCATCATAAGGTAGTTGGTAGATGTATCCCCCAGCTAGCAAATGGAGGGTATCTAGAAGGTCTTCAAGGACTCCTCTGAGCAAAACCAAATTCAAATATTTAGGGTCAATTATGCACCTGGCCCTTTTATAACTGAGTTGAAACCTCTCTTTATAGTCTTCTAAAGATTCATCACTCCCCATGGTCATTTGAAAGATTTCTTCCTTTGTTTCCTTTCACCTATAGTAGTCCCGGTATTTTTTGTTACATGCTTGCTGCATCTGAGCCCAAGTTGTGATACTATTTCCAGGTAACCCCATGAACCAGCGTAGTGCTGCATCCTTGAGGGTAGAGGGAAAGAGTTTCAAATTTTGTTCGTCTTCTACATAGTCATAGGTTCGGCAAACGACAACAAACTCAAACAAGAAGGTATCAGGGTCTTCAGTAGTCAATCCATGGAAGTGAGGTAAGGCTGAGGGACTTATGTTTTTCATTTTTGTGTCCCCATTGGTCTCTCAGATGGGAAAGGTACCTTCTATTCTCTCCCCATTTCCTCTACTATTTCTGTTTTCAGCCATGGTCTTAGGAGGAATCGTTTCTTGCTATTCTTCTATTATAGGATCTTCGTATATCTTTGGAGACTCACCTATAGGTTCTTCTAGATCACTGCCACCAATGAAGAGAGAATGGTGACTTAGTGATGTGTTGGGGGTGTTGGGTAGGAATTTTCCTGAATTGTCTCTATTCCTACAAGGCATGAAAGGAAATCTCTTTTTTGGGTCAAATTTTTTGTTTCTTTTTCTGCTTGTACCTGTGAAACTGGAATGGATTAAACAACAAATTGCAATTAACTAAAGTCTATCTTGTTGAAATGAAAATGCAGAATTGAAATGAAAGCAGGAAATGACTAATCTATTTTGTTGAAATGAAATTGCAGAATTGAAATGAAAGCAGGAAAGGACTAATCTATTTTGCTGAAAATAAAATTGCAAAATTGAAATGAAAGCAGGAAATAGCTAATCTACGCTTACTGAAATGAAATCGCGGAATTCAAATGAAAGCAAGAAAGAGATAATCTACGCTTGCTAAAATGAAATTGTGGAATTGAAATGAAAGTAGGAAATTTTTAATCTACTTTTGCAGAATTGAAATGAAACAACTACTCTACTCTTGCTGAAATAAACTACTTAGCAGAAGGTTGTAGTAGAAAATAGAAGAAAATCAGTAATCACAAAATATTGTGATGCTTCCCCAGCAACAACGCCAAAAATATGGTGAGCTCTAGCAGTGCAGCAATGATGCTACAACTCTTGGGACTCCCTACTTTACTTTTATCAACCCGGTAGTTCGTAACAAACTTGGAAGCGACGGTGTTGTATACACAAGTACTAGCTCTTACTGCAGGTTGTCACTTGATTAGCTGGCACAAGTTCGCTAGGATCTTAAAACAAATTCTATGAGTTCTCAAAAGAACATTTTAGCTATGATGGAAGAAATTTAACTCAAAAGAGGCTATCCTACTTGCAGCATAAGATGAAAATTGAAAGGAAACGCAAACCCTAGCAAACCCTAGTTTTACCCACTGACAATACTTTTGCAAGAAAAAGAGATGAAACTACTGAAATGGATGCCATTGACTACTGGAAAGGTAAAATTCATGTATTCAAGCTACTTTTGAAGGAAAATGTGGAAAAATCATCTTTTTGTACTTTTGAGCACTTTTATGCAGAATTATTATGCTTGTGTTTTAATGATTTGTGACTGTGCAGAGGTTTGGTGGCAAAGGGAGATGGAGATGGCTTTTGTAGGAGGTTGGAAAGGTGTGGAGAGGACCTAAGGAGTCCCTAGTACCCTTCTGGAGACTTCCACTATGATCAGACTTCGAAAAATCACTCGCATGGACTTCTACAGGAGGCTACAGGCGATCTACAGGAAGTTCTAGAGGAGGTTCTACAGGAGGAGGCCGAAAGTGGTTTGAAGGAGGTTTGAAGGAGGAAAACCGGTGGGAAAAGGGAAATGGAGGCTGGATGGAGGTGTCAAAGGGCCTAAGACTCTGTAAATGAAGTTCAAACATGAAAGATATGTTTGGATTTGTTCAAAGGTCAAGGAAGCAATTTTGCACAAGAACGTAGAAATTAGGGTTGTTTGGGAAACATATGGTGAATGAGTGGAGGAGATCTTGAGAGATGGACTGAAGTAGGTTGGGTGATGGAAGAATGATAAGCTGGAGGGTTCTACAAGTGAGCTAAAAACTTACTTTTCAAAACTGTCCCAAGCACTAAAAAAACAATATTTTACCTATTTTAACCTAATTCTGACCTAAAAAATAGAAAAGTGCTTAATAGAGCTTTATGGACAGGAAAATTATGCAAGAAAGCCATGGAAATTGAACAAGAATGGATCTAAGCATGTAAGTACAACTGATATCAACTTATCCAAGTCAAAATTTCTCACTAGCAATTGCATTGGAAAGAAAAAATAGTGTTTTGGTGGTAGCAAGAGTGCCTTGGTCTCAATTCATGGTCCCACGGGTGAGAAAGGAGATCAAGGCCTACTTGGTAGCCTTTTTGTTGATCTTCTTCTATTATTGTAGCAAACTATCTAATCATCCTGAAGCTAGAATAACTATTCTAATCATCAAAAACAACCTAAGTAACAAAGCAAGATTTAATCTAAACAATAGAAATTATTTCATGAATGCAAGAGAGAAACATATAAATGCACAAACGAGGTGTTGGGCACTTGGGTTGGGCCCAACCCCAAGAGATACAGCCCCCTTAGAAAGATCAGTGCTGGTTCAAGTCTGGATTCATCTTCATTTATCAAAAAATAATAGTTACATCACAAAATTGTCTACAGAAAGAGCTCAAAAATGAGCTGAATACACAGTTGCACTAAAGTGAAAAAATAGACTATCAAATGGCTAACCTATTGAGGCTTGAAGCCTCCTTATTTATACAAGTGAGGGCTCCCAGCAGTCCTCCTAAACTTTAGGAACTCGGCTGCCTAAAACTGTAGATAACAACAACTTCACTAGATCTACTCGGCTACCCCTTGTAATCATCAATGTTGTGGCCTTTTAACTCTGAGCTGCTAGTGGAGAACTCAAGGAAGGGGTTATTAATGTAAGAGACACCCTTCCTATAAGTCCCCACCCTTGTGTCTTCGAGTTTGGCTGCCAATCTACTCATAAATGCCTGGTCTTGGCCCAAAAATGTCCAAAAATCTGCAATAAACAGTCATTAGACTTTGTGGTAAAGTGACTATGCCCATTCACTCAACTAACATAAATATATTCAAAAACATGCAAAAAACTATGGAGAATGGTGGATTAAATGGAAACAATAGGAAAAATGAGCCCATATAGTTACCCATTTCTGGAGCTCATTAGTTATCTTGAGTTTTGGGAACCAAGCCTCCCTGATTTTAAGGAAGTTGTTAGTAGCTTCAGATGTATAAGTGGAGAGGCCTAGGGCCTCACTAGGGTCAAATTTGTTTTTGCTTGTGTAAGCTCTACTCAAATTTCGAGCTTACTATTTTATGAGAGTTTTCTGTAATCTTGCTATATTTTGATAATGAAGATGGAATCCTTTTTAAGCTAGCAATGAGTTACCTCAGAGGGTTGAAGCTCTTGGGTTAGGGCCCAATTGAAGTAGCCAAGCTTCTCTTTACTTGTATTTGTATTCTTTACTTTGGTTTCTAGATTAGTTTTTTGTTATATGTATTTCTCTTATGGTTAAGAATAGGTTGCTTTTGATGATTTAGTAGCTTGCTTCCATTTTTGCTTTATGTAGTAGGTTAAGTAGTGATTAGAGAAGATTTAAAATGCTAGCAACAGTGCCTTGGCCTCTCTTCCTCCCTTTGAGACCATGATTTGAGGCAAAGACTCTCTTGTTGCCCCAAAAACACAGGTTTTTCTCATTCATAGGACTTCTAGTGTTTACAACTTTCTAGTAGGTTGATAGTCCAAATTTTCTTTGCTCTAGATATTCTTTATCATGTTCACTTCTTGATTTTCAATAGTCCTTTTGCATGCTTTCCTTTCTTACAGTATTTCCCAACATTTCCTTCTATACATCATCGTTTAGGCCATTTTAATGCAAAACTATGTTTTTCCTAGGATGCACTCATTTCATTGGTTGCTTGATTTTCTTGGTTGACTATCAGTTTATATGCAGAAGATCTCTTCTAGCAGTAGGCCAACTTACCAAAAATCACACCCTTCATCTGATCCATGCCCTATAGGTCTCCAAAACCTCACGTCAATTCTGCCCTAGTTTCCTTCATTTTTCAAAGAACTTCTTCCTCTTTCCTTGAGCAAACCCAATCATATTTCTATCTCCTCGTGATTCATGGTAGACCTTAGGCAGCCTAACACCTCATTCCAACCTTCATCCACCTTTTCCACCCGCTCTCACACCCTCAAAATAGTTAAAATTTCTCTCGGCTTCCCCCTGTAGGCCTCCTATAGTTTCCCTGTTTTCCTCCTGTAGTTTTCCTGTGTCGTCCTATAGTTTTTCCTGTAGGATTTATTTTGAAGGCTGAGAGTGGGAAAAGCCTCTAGAAGACCACCTAAGACCTTGTAGGACCCATCCACACCATCCTACATCCTCCCAAGCTTCGAAACCACCCTCTAACGCCACCTGTTCGCTGCCACACTCACACACAATAAATTAGATGCATGTTAAAGTCACCTGAAAACACATAAAAATCCATAAATATGTTTTCTTATTATTTACTTCTAGAAATAGCATGGTTAGATGTTTTTTACTTCTTTGAGTAGGTAATGGCATTTCTTTCATGGTTTTCATAGTGTTTTTGGCAAAAGTAGAATTAGCTTGTTAATTAGGGTTTACTAGGTTTTGCTTTACATTTCAGTCTTTCTCCTTTCTGCAGTTAGAATAGCATCTGTAGAGTAATATTTCTTTCCTTTCATCACACATAGAGCTTCTTCTGAAATCTATAGAAGTGGGCTTGAGCTCCTAGAGATCTCGTGCAGGTTGACCAAGTGACAACCTGCGGTGAAAACTAGTACTTTTCCATATAACATTGACGCTTCCAAGTTTGTTACGAACTACCGAGTTGATAAAAATAAAGTTGGTAGACCAGGAGTTGCAACATTCTTGATGCAATACTGGTGCTCATGAACTTGAGGGTTAGAGGTTGAAGGACCAGCTTGCAAAGGTTGAGATACAATTAACTGAGCTTGTGACTATGGTAAAGTCGTAACGACAAGTGTAGTATGTATGGATGAAACATATTGCATTGGTTGTGATGGATACACAAGCCTTGGTTTGAAAGGCATTGTATGATGCCACTGACAAACAATCATTCCAGAATAATTTGGACCTAAAGACAATGGTATACTGCCATATATTTCCCCCCAGCAAATGGAGGATAAGCAAATTGGGCATATTTTTCTCCATATGGAGGTAATCCAGTGTAAATTGGATACATTGGATGGTAACCAGATGGACCAGCTTGATAGTGACTTGATGGATCAAACTGTTCAGTATTCATAAGTGAAGAACCAGGTAAAATTCCTCTATATGACATGGGTGAAGACCATGGACTGGAAGCAACACTAGAGTGAGTTCCAGATAATGATTGGTAACCCAGTTGGATCAATGAAACACCATATAGATGTGACACGGGTGTTGTGGTAAACACTGAAGAAGTAGCAACAGTAGATGATGTCACATCTATAATAGATGATACATTTTGAGATGTTGTTTCAGCCATAGTCAAACGACCCAATAAATGTCCTAATGAATCTATGGGAGTTTTAAAGTAAACAAGATCAAAAGGAGTAGTAAACTAAGGAGAATACGGATAAAGATAAAGCTTGAGTCCAAAACAAGTTGGAGTTCTGGGTGTTTCTTCTTTAGATTCCTCTTCAATAGCAATCAAACCAGGTGGAATGTTTTCATTGTTAGGTCCATAATAGATTTCTAGTGTTTGACTCTGTGGTAAAGGGGAAGTCTCAACACTTACAGATGTCTGAGGATAAACCGGTCAATCATCTTCTGGTATAGGAACAACTTCTAATTGTTTAAATTTGATATCCAAGTGTTTTGGTAAAAGAAAAATAGTTCAGGATGAGTTTATTGAACAACGTCTTGTTCAGAAGTAGCTTCTGGTTGAGTTGTGATAGGTTTAGGACCAACTTCCGGTTGAATAGATTCAAGTTCAGAAGTAATTTCTTGTTGAACAACCTTGGGTTGAGGATCAACTTCTTATTGGACAACTTCAGTTACCATTTGACTGGGTTTACTTTTAGTGTCCTTAGGTAATTGTAAAGGTTCCACTTCAGTAATAGATGAACTAGTAATTGTAGGAGTAACTGGGGTCACAGTACTTATCGGTATAGGTGACCCTGGTAAATCAGATGAAGAACCAGAATTTTGTGATGTACTGGACTCAGTTAAATGAGACCAATTTTTCCGACTAGGTGTAGCTTCAGGGGGTAAAGGCGGTTTACTTGCTATCCTCCGCGAACGATGGGGTAAAGGTTGATGTTCCTCCATGATTGTGGATTGATTTTATTACAAACGAAAATAAAGAAAAAGAGGGTAATATAGGCAAAAGGATTACCAAGCAACTGTGAACTACAATATACCACCTCAGTAACCCAAGGACTTAACATACGTGCAGGCAATATTCACGAATATTGTGTTCGGTGTATCACAGTGTACAAGGTGGCTGAATCAGTTACCTAAGGATGGATAGCAACCTTATGTAATCCCCTCATATATACTCGAAAGTACGTGGAAGTCCAATCCATGTTAGCGCTGTCTAATGCGAAAGCACATAGTGAGAGCATTCCTTTATATTTTTTGTACAATAACACCAGCCTATATACCCGAAAATATGTGGATGAGCTACAATATACTCATGTACATGGAATGATGTATCGTACTTAGAATGTATCACATAAAATTAGCGACAACTGTTATTTTTAACGACATCGAAACATGTCTCTAGCCTAGACTTCTAAATGCTATGTGTTAAGTTACAATGCTCCATTTGGTTAATTGAGATAAATTTTAGTTGATCTTGTTTAAAAGTTTGTCTTTCAGGTTCACCGTGTGATGTTTCTAAAATTCCTACAATGCAACTATGATGATAAACATTCTTTTCATTTGATTTGAACAATGAAAACCTTAACTAAAAGGGATAAAGCAATCATAATCTTTAATCAAAGAGCATAGAGCACATCTAATGCAAATTTCCCTATACTATTCCTACAAGAACACACAAACCTCTAAATTCATAATGCACGTTTTTATTTTCATTTACCCT
The DNA here is from genome assembly GCA_000404065.3 of Pinus taeda. NCBI lineage: Eukaryota > Viridiplantae > Streptophyta > Pinopsida > Pinales > Pinaceae > Pinus > Pinus taeda. The sequence goes on from APFE031426809.1 coordinate 42,595, forward strand.
TAATGTTTAGATGAACAAAAGGAAACTAAATGCACAAACAATCAATCAATACTTTTCACAAGAAACGAAGACTTTACAACAGTTTATTTTTGAAATAAACGAAGACTTTACGACACTTCTTTTTTATAAAAGACTAATCAATTATAAGCTAACTTTGACAATGAATTGACAATGATAAAGAAATCACTTAAGAAACACTAAACAATCAAGGACAAAGTAGGGCTAGGAGAAGAAATACAAACTGATTTCAGAACCGTAGAAAACATTGATCTTTCAATAAGTAACATCAGAAGCAAATTTTGAAAAACCAAGACAAATATGGGTTTTATACCCTAGCAGGGATCAACGTAGCCTAGAGTGGGAGAGAGTGCGTTGTCTCTAAGCTAAGGCTACTCTGTAGCGCACTGTGTCAAGACAAACACAACGTTGGTGCCAGAGAGTCAAATCAAGAGACATTCAAGGACACGTTTTGACCAAAAACACTTCAAAACGACCGAAAAGAGATCAATGAAGTGAAGTAAAGTCTACTAAGGTGTAATATGATGAGGATAAGGTATCAAGAATGACATTCATTCCCCAGTATGGTCACCAATTTGTTATATGGAATTTTTATCTTTAGATAAACACATTTTCCCTAAGTGGATATCTACACTTAGAACAACAGAAAGAAAGTGGTTATCCTTTTCCCATAATAGATAGATGAGATGAAGGAACTTACTTGTGATCTTTCACTTCCTTGATCTCCTCTGAATCACTCTCATCGCTCCCACTTGAACTGAATCTAGTCAATTGGTACCTGTCAATAGAAATAGAAAACGACAACGATCAAAGCGTACATGATCTATCTACTATAAACCAATGGAATTGACAACATTGAAACACATAATGATCATAGCTATGAACAGGAATATGAGAAAAGGGATAAACAACTTTATTAATGTAGAAGGAAGAGTTACACCTAATGTGGTTCGATCCCATGTCACTCATCCAACTTTATTCCAATCCTCATCACACCAAAAAGCACACCAATCCAGCAGCATAACATTACTTGACATGAACTCAAATCTCAAACAAATAGTATTTCTCTACAATCTTCAAATTCTAGCCCCCTGATCACTATGATGAGTGGTCAATTTATAGGGAAATGTAGGTGGTTATGTCATAAATTGGCATTGAATGGCTTTCCAAAATTGAAGTTATTTTCCATGGGGAAAGGGATGAGAGGATAGAGGGGTAATTGATCCATAGCCTATCCAAAGCCGACCATAGAGGATGAGATAAGAGGTAGACATCCTTCTAGAATGCTCTAGAATCAAATAATATTCCCAGAATACAATTTGAATTTCGCTCATTCTCACCTAGCGCAGGTCAAAGAGGGCCTAAGTGCACTGCAATGCAGGTGTGAATGGGCTTTCCTACTCTATAGTGTAGTTACCCCTAACCAAGGCCACACTGGTGTCCCAAGGAGGCATTTTAGCAGGGTTTCAAGCTAGGAAAATTTCATGGATGGAAGCATTCAATTTGATGACTTGTCTAGGGCATGTAAAAACTGAATTAGCATTTGATGAGCCCTAATTGTACTGATATAAATTTTGGGAGTGACTTTACCAAATAGACCTGTAACAAGATTACATACTTTACCATGGATAATAGTAACTTGTAAATAGGATTTGTTACAATACCATGGGAAATACCATGGCTTATACCATCACTTATTGTTAAAATATTTTATAACAATATGAAAATATTTTAACCATGGATATTCACCCCAACTTTACCATTGATATGCTTTGTTACAATACCATGGGCCAATACCATTGCTTATCAATACCACATCTTCAAAAATCATAACTGATTTCACAATCATTTTTTTTTAAGAATATGACAAGATTCTTAGCCATGGATATTGACACACACTTTACCATGGATATTATTAACTTTCAAATAAAAATTTTTAAAATGGCATGGATTATCAATAACACATGCCCAAAAACCATAACATATTTCACAATCAAAATATTTTATCAATATTTAATTTAAATTAAAAAAAAAGAATTGTAAGCTTGGCAGGAATTTCTTCATTCATTCATCAAAAAGGTAGATTACATCCATGATCAAATGGTAAGGTGGGCTCAATATGCCCAATGGGAAATCAGATCTACTGGCCACCATACCACATTATAAGCCATCAAAAAGAAACATAATTTAAGACTATATTTTAGAGTTATATGTTAGGTTCCAAGACTAACCCCTTTATTTACGTAATAATCCCATTGGGCTGAATCAAAGTCATAGTTAGTTAGAGAGTCAATAAATCCCACATTAATAATTGTAATTGGTTAGCCTGCATTAGAGAAAAGTGACCAAACTTAGTTGTAAATGGACCATAGTTAACAAATAAAGTGGTCAACCCATGTTATGCAAGGGGCCACTCGTAGTTAGGGTTTTGGATGTAATTTAGCTATAAATAATCTTATTTAGTAAGGGAAAGATCATCGAGTCTTAATATATTTATGATTTTCTCTATTGGAGGTTTCCCCATCAAAGAGGAAATTGAACATTGAATTTGTTTATGAATAAACAAATAATTTGTAATTTTTCTCATTTCATGTGATAATTTTGTGTTCTGGCCTATATTTCTTCATATTTATGGTATGCTAGATTTCTCACATGTGAAGACCATAACAAGTGGTGTCAGAGCACTTTCCAGGGCCAGTGGTACCTCCAATTTTCACACATTTCTTTAGGTTAGAGATGTGTTCCGACGTCTTTAAACCACAAGATCTGTCATTGAGCACATAAACCTGCAGATTTGGGGAGGCATGCATGCAAGAACTACAAGAGGTGGTCACGCTTGTTAGACACCCTTGTAACCCGTGCAGGTACCCCTTTGAGTAGTAGTGCATTCAATATAACCACTCACAGACTGCACTTCCACTTACCCTCGGGTATATTGGAACTCCCCTAGGATCACTTGAAACCTAACCTTAGATAAGTGTTCAGCTATCTTGATACTATAGTACACTGAGAATGGAATTTGAGGAGATTACTTGCATGTACAATAGGGTAGTCGGGTAGTACGACTAAGGGTATGGTCGATCCTCCTTAGTTAGCCCCTGAAAGATTGGGCCAAGTACTATTGTTGGACCCCTATGTATATCATGATCATTAACACCTAAAACTCCTTTGTGACAATATTCCCCTATGCTATCTGAAGAATGCCCTCTACCTTATCTTCTAGATGAGGTCTAGCAGTTGGGCTTTTGTTGCCGCTGTACTACTCAAATTCAAGCGTTTGGTTTTTCATAGTGCAGATCATATTGTTTGTGCAGTGAGAGATTTGGCTGCCATAGTCCAGATGAGATTGTCATAGCACATTCGGTAGGTTAAAGACCTTGGGGTTTTTGTTATTATAGTCCAGGCCTAATTTTTGTAGGAAATTTGGTAGTATCAAACTTTCTAGAATTCATCCACTGCAATATTGATTAACAGGGAAAGAAAACGAGTTTGAGACCATCCCGAAACACTTGCAAGAGACTTAGCCCATAAACTTTAGGATGTTGAGTTGGTCATAGTGGTACCATTCACTTGTAAGCCCCCAATTTTTCAGCGGTTTGAATTTTTTTTTTCCGATGTGACTTTAAGTGACCCACACCATTAGACTCCTGATCTCGCCCTCTTTCCAAGAAGACTACTCTTAAGTAATTGACTAAGATGGTTAATGCTAGGTACCGTATCTCAAGTTATGGCTTATAAGAGGGTTAAACACCTTGAAAAAAGGTTTGAGTAATTCCAAAACAATATGGACAGTATTAACACACAACTCTTAGGACTAATAGAACTTATAACAAAGTCCCATGGGGATGAGCTTAGTGTTGATGCACACATAGAAGGAGACTCTAGCCATCACATTCACTTCCATGGAAATCACCACCATTACAACCATCGGACACCCAAATTGGACATGTACAAATTTGATGGCTCTAACCGTGTAGTATGGGTAGCACAAATGGAAAAATATTTCTCCCTTAATGACATATGTGAAGATGAAATTAAACTACATGTTGGAGCCCTTTACGTGGAAAAAGAGAGATGGAATTGGTGGCAGTGGCATATTAAATGTTATCCAAGGAGATTAACTTGGGACATATTCTCAAAAGCCATATGTGATAGCTTTGACCAGGAATCTAATATTTTGGGTCGTCTCACTAAGCTCTAGAAAATAGGTACAGTAAAGAAACTACAATGCAGCCTTTGAGTAATTGAACATCACAACTGATAGTCTAGGAGATGAATTCTACTTGGAGTGTTTCATTAGTGGCCTAAAAGAAGCTAGCCAAGCCCATGTCTGGATGCACCACCTAGCTACTTGGTTGGATGCATGAAACAAGGCCTTAGATGTTGAAATCGCCTTAAATTCCCTGCCCCATCGACCAAATTTTATTGCCAAGGCATGCCCCACCCAAGCTCAAGGCCCCACTGAAACACTTAAGGTTCAAAAGGTGTCACCAACAGAAATCCCCAAAAGAAGAAAACAAGGACTATGCTACTACTATGATGACAAGTACTCTCCTAGACATAAATGCAAGGAACCTAAATTCTTTCAAATAGTTGCTACTAATAACATATCAACAAAGGAAGCTCCATCCCTTGAGGTGCCCGATGATGAAGTAGGGGAAACCCAAACTGACAATGATCCCACAACTATGCCAGATGAGTCGGTTATCTCACTATATGCCTTGGCTGACATTTCTTCACCTCAGACTCTAAAAATCTGAGGCTTTATTAAACATCGACCAATAGTGGTATTGATTTATAGTGGAAGCACTCATAAATTTGTCCATAAGAGAGTTAGAAAAGTTTTTCATTTCATTTTTTGGGTGGTATCTAATTTCCAATTCCTTATCGCTGATGGGGGGACCATGAAATGTGAAGGCCATTGTGAAAATATTAAGCTTCAGATGGGAGATTACCACCTAAATACCCACATGTTTTCTATTTAAATGGTTGGTTATGACATTGTCCTGGGTGTTGAATGGATTTGCACACTGGGCCCTATCACAATGGATTTCTAGGATTTATATATGATATTTAAGCAAAATGACCACATTCATACATTAAGGGACTCCAAGAAGGTGCTCCTACTATCATTAGCTTGCATCAAATGGAGAAGCTTTTGAAAAGGGGCCATCATGTAGTAGCCCTTGAATCCACTAATCCTCATATTCACCTAAGATGCCACAAGTATTATATCACCATAATTGGGTCTTTAACAAACCTAAAGAGCTTCCATCCTCTAAGGGTGAACATGATCATAGCATCCATTTTCTCTCAAGGGCCCAAATGCCTAATGTCTGCCCATATCGATATCCTTTTTCCCAAAAAAATTAAATTGAAACAATCATCAAGTAACTCCTAAAAGTTGGTGTTATTCATCCTAGCATCAGTCCTTATTTATCTCTAGTGGTGATGGTTCTAAAGAAAGATGGAGAATGGCACATGTATCTAGACTTTTGGGCCCTCAACAAGCTCACTATCAAGGGCACATTTCCTATTTTGTTTGTTCATGATCTGCTTGATGACTGCGTGGTGCTCAATTCTTTACCAAGCTAGACATCCGCTCAGGCTATCACCAAATATGCATGAAGGAAGTATACATTCCCAAGACTTCCTTCCCAACTCATGAAGGCCATTTCCGAGTTCTTGGTAATGCCATTTGGTCTCTGTAATGCCCTATCTACTTTTCAAAGCCTCTTTAACAACCTACTGAAACCATATCTCCAAAAATTTGTCCTAGACTTCTTTGATCACATTCTCATCTATAGCATAACCCGAGGCAAACATCTTTAGCATGTAGACTAGATATTGCAACTTCTCTGAGATCATAAACTATTTGTAAAATTATCCAAGTGTTATTTTGGCATGGAAGAAGTTGAGTATTTAGAACACATTGTGGATCATGAAGGAGTGAGGATTGATCCAAAAAAGATTCAGGTAATGCAATATTGGCCCCAACTAGAAACCATGAAGACTTTGAGGGGACTCTTGGGTCTCACTGGCTACTATCGCAAATTTGTCTGTAATTATGGTTGCATTACTAGGTCCCTCAGTAATCTTCTCAATAGAAATTCATTTCTATGGAATGATGTAGCTCAGTAGACCTTCTTAGCTCTCAAACAAGCAATGTCCTCCACTCTTGTATTGGCCCTACCAGACCTCACCAATATTTTGTGATTGAATGTGATGTTTCCTGTACCAATATTAGCATTATATTAATAGACGAAGGTAGACCATTGGATTTCACCAGCCGACATCTCAGTGGAAAACATCTGGATCAATATACTGGTGAGAAGGAAATGATGGTCATCTTACATTCAGTAGACAATTGGTGGCCATACTTGTTTGGGCGATGTTTCCAAATCCGCACGGACCATCAAAGCCTAAAATATATTTTGGAGCAAGGTTTATCATCGTGACAACAAAATAAATGGCTTGCCAAAAATATGGGATATGACTATGAGATAATTTACAAGAAAGGGCATGAAAATGTAGAAGTTGATGCTTTATCACGCCAATTTGAGGATGAGAGCGCCCTACTATCAATCCTTCTACCCTTACCATATTAGCTTGAAGATGCCTGCAAGGAATGGTTCTCCCACCCCTATCTTTCCCAACTCATTAATAAGTTGAGAGAAGATCCTAATTCCTCAGCTGACTACTCTTGGAAAGATGAGATTCTTCACTACAAGGATCGACTAGTTATATCATCGGAATCCACCCTCAAAATGTGCATTTTGGATGAGTTTCACTCATCTCCAATAGCATGAAATTCAGGATTTCAGAAGACTGATGCTCATGAACGTCGTTCTTTATTTTGGAATTGCATGAGAAATGACATTATTACTTTTGTAGCTGAATGCAATGTGTGCCAACATAACAAAGCGTAAACATTCAAGTTACCAAGAACCTTACAACCATTGTCAGTCCCTGATTTTGTCTGGAAGGATTTTTCCATGGATTTCATCACTAGTCTCCCAAAGTCAGGAAACAAATCAGTCATCATGGTGGTTGTGGATAGACTTTCTAAATATGCTCATTTTTACGCTCTACACACCCATTTACCTCCACTTTGGTGGCTCAAGTTTTCTTGGTATAGATCTTCAAATTGCATGGCATGCCAACTTCCATTGTGTTTGATCATGACCCCACTTTCACCAGCAAACTTTGGCAAAGAAATTTCAAGATACAGGGCACGCAACTCCAACTAAGTACCACCTATCATCCCTAAACCAACAGTGTTGGCACAAAAATGACAATAAGGAAGAGATCCTGGGTTCATGAATAAGAGGTAAACAAGTCTCCACTATCATCTGGAACAACACCAACATTTTCACCTTAACTAGAGGGGCAAGGAGTCTCACTCAAGGTGTGTCATGACTAAAGTTAGATGGGATATAATGGAGTATTAAGGAATTTGCAGCCAACGAACATCAATAACTTACAATAGTCAATCATCTAAACTATCCAATCAAGCTATTCTACTCATGTCATAATGAGAAGTCATCTCGCTTGTAGCCATTCATTAAAAATAAATAAAAATAACCCACATAAAGCATGTCAATACATTAGAGGTCCTAAAATGCTTCTTTCATTAACTTTAACATAATAGAATACATAACATATTATAGAAGGCTTGAAATATGGTCAAGAAATACATAAAGAACATAACCAACAAGACTAATCATAACCAAAACTGAGGACGAGGCATGCCTTTCCACAACTAAGGAAGGGTCTCTTGATCCTATTCTCATCCATTTACTTTATGATCAAACCCTTCCTCATGCTATCTTTTAACTTTTATCCTTTTCTTTTCACTCCCACTACTAGTTCCCCTCATCTCCTACTCGACTCACTTTGCCCTCAGTTTCTTTCTATCTTCCCTTTCTTGGCTACTCTTTCTCTCGTTTGGGACCTTGCCACAACCACTTGTTCGCTCTTAGTTCTTACTCCCTCCCTCGACTGTCAATCCCACAACTCCAATAATTGTCCTCATCACCTTTCATTGCTTTGCAAAACCAAAAATAAAAAATGAAGGCCCCAACAAGCCCCGACCACAGTTATTTGACTCATCCCCAAGTTAATCTATCCTGGTTGTTGTCTTCATTGCTCTTGTCGGCTCTGATGTTGTTCCTACCGGTGCTACTTCTGTTGTTATTTCTTGTTGTTGTGTTGGTTCTACTTCTTGAGGGTTTGCTTCTTCTACTTCCTATGGTACATTGGAAAGGCCCAAACTCAGGTACCTTGTTGATTGCCTTTTGGTGGCAGTGGTTGTAATCATCGAGCGCATTATTCGAGGAACTTATGATGGAGTCTGCCTTCTGGCATTATTATTCTATTGTGGTGTAGTTTGGGTAATTAGGGTGTATTTTCTAAAGGGTGATCCACTACTCCTCCATCTTGTCACACACTTCCCATAGAGCACTGACATGCATGTGGACTGATGTCATAAGATCACAAACTTTCTTCTTAGTCTTTTTCGATTCCTCCTCAATCTGCTACACCCACGGTTTAAGAGAGGCAATCTCTACATTAATTTGCTTCCACTAACTTTTGTCCCTACAGTTCTCACTATCAGCTAGGCATTGTTGGATTTGTTACCGAAGTGGGTAGACGGGTTGATTCTTTAGGGCCAAGCTACTTGACCAATCATGGACCTATTCCATGAGAGTGTATTCATCCACCAAGATGTCAGTGAGTGAATTTTTGAGTGTGGTAGCAATGGTGAATTTCTGGTCGATCTCTATGATGTAGCTAATAGATGAATCGAGCAACGTGGATTTCACAACATCTAAAATCTTCTTCAACTCCCTACTGGTAGACATGAGTCCCATGTACGCTACCTAAACATGGTCGTAGTATTCGACTAGTGTGCACAAGGAAAAACATTCGTGGGCTTCAATAACTAAATAAAAAACAATGGGCGAAAGATCTCCCAGCTTGGATGTTTCCTGCTCGACCTATGATTGTAGCTCTTAATTGGTCTGTCAGAGTTGATCTCGCTCCTCTGTGAGAGTGACGAGTTTCTCCTTTTGCTTCTTTTTCTCAATGAGAAGGTCTTTATGGATATTTTCAACTTGTTGTTTGCTTATTGGATGAACCCTAAAATTGTGTAGAGGACGAGTGCTGAAGATTCTCATGCTGCATTGTGGACGGATCTGGGAAACTGCTTCGTAGGGGTTGGGCACTGGCAATAGATTTTTTAGAGTGGTTGTGGGGCAAGGCTTTAGGTGACGAAATTTCAAGAAATGGAGGGTTGCAAGTGATAATGACTAAATCGAGAACAACTAGGAAATTTAATGGAAATGAGGCACCAAACAGTTCAATCTCAGTAGTTTGTGGTTGAGTGGTGACCATCTCATCTCCTGATAGTGGGTGTAGTCCTAGAAGTAGTTTGTTATGTGCCATTCTCCTCCAAGGAGTTTCATGGTGGACTAGATAGACAAGTCAACCTCCATTACATTAGTGGCTATGCGGGTGCCAGTGGGGATTGGGTTGGAGAGGGTCACAGAGGTCGAAGTTGTATGAGGGGATGGATCTTGTGACCCAAGTGAAAAAGTAGAGGCATAAAGTGGGGTTTCTTCGATAATTGGGGAGGAAAATATTGTCTGGGGTCTTTCATTGATGAGGTCAACAACAGGCACAATGGCCATGGTCTTTTGCTTCTTGGTAGCTTTTGGTTTGGTATGGCTTCCTAGCCTTGGGGATTGCTAGCTTTGATTGTGAATGAGGGTCACAAGAAGGGATAGGCACAACCAGTGGTGTAGTGATGATTAGATTAAACAATGTAAAACCCTACAACTCAAGGGACTAGGAGGTCATACCTGATCAATCCTTGAAGATGGAATTGGTCTGCTTGAGGGAACTCATCTTCTTTTGTGTTTGGAAAACCATCAACTCTAAGACCTTCTTTGTCACCCTCTTCCTACTACCCTTAGCCACATCTCCTGTCTGAGGTTGTGGTAGCATGCCCCCAAAGAAATATTTGTACCAACCTTCTTTGATTTCATAGGTGACCCTTGGCCATGACAGAACCTCTGTGTGGAAGGCTTCTGCTGCCAATGTAAACTTATGTGCCCTCATTTGAAACCTCTCTATGTGGAAACACTGTGGTTTGAGGTAATTTTGACCATGCATCACCCCGAACCAGATGTCTTATGAATATGCATCAAGAAACCCCTTGGGAAGCATTTGTATTGTCCTTAAGGTATCTAACATCTTCTGGTACCATTCGCTGAAGGTTCCCTCATTGATTTCCTTGCTGCTTGGGTCCCCAAATGTTCTCCATCGTGTGTATATAAGAGAAAATGGTTGGTCATCTGTAATATTCGTCGGGTCCCTACCTATGGGAGGGCACCATTTCCATGTTGCCAAGGTCATGATAAGGTATTCGAAGACAAAATTAGTGCTCCGTCTGTAGAAATCTTCGCATGCCTCAAATAATTCATTTAATAGGAGCGTAGACCAGTTAAGTAAAGCCCCTTCAACACAATGTTCCACAACTGATATTGTATCCAAAGTACACTCATTTCTAGAGAAATTCTACATCACCTTCCCAACTATGATATAGCAGGAAAATATGATATGCTCCTTGTTGATTAAATCTATTTTTGCGCCCTTTCTACCTTGTGTGTTGTTGTACCTATTGTATTAGTCTTTGTCTCCCTCTTTCTTTTCTCTCTTCACGCTTGTTTGAAATGTCGTCGAGATTGCATTACCTATTGCTGATAACCAAAGCGATGGGGTATCATTTCAATGGCTATGCGGGTGCTTGTGGAGATTGGATTAGATAAGGTAACAGAGGTTGAGCTATATGAGGGGATGGATCTCATGACCCAAGTGAAATAGTAGAGGCTAAAAGTGGGATTTCTTCGACAATTGGAGAGGCAAATACTATTTGGGGTCTTTCGTCGGTGAGGTAAACAAAAGGCACGGTGGCCATGGTATTTTGCTTCTTGGCAACTTGTGGCTTGGTAATGTTTGTCTTCCTAGGCTTGGGGATTGTTGGCTTTGATTTCTAATGAGGGTCGCGAGGAGGTATAGCTAAAGCTAGGGGTGTAGTGATGATTGGATTAAACAATGTAAAACCACACAACTCAATAAACGAGGAGGTTGTACTTGATGAATCCTTGAAGCCAGAATTGGTCTGCTTGAGGGAACAAATATTATTTTCCATTTGGGAGATCATCAACTCTAAGTCGTGCTCTATTTCACTCTTCCTAATTCCCTCAGCCACATCTCCTGTCTAAGGTTGTGGTAGCATGCCCCTAAAACAATATTTGTACTGACCTTCTTTGATTTCACAAGTGACTCCTGGCCATGACCCAACCTTCGTGTGGAAGGCCTCTGCTCCCAATGTAAACTTATGTGCTCACATTTGAAATGTCTCTATGTGTAAACACTATGGTCTGAGGTAAGTTTGGCCATGCATCACCCCGAACCAGATGTCCTATGAGTATGCATCAATAAACCTCTTGGGAACTATTTTCATTATCGTTAATGTATCTAGCATCTGTTGGTACCATTCATTGAAGGTTGCTTCTTTGATTTCCTTACTGTTTGGGTCCCTGGACGTTCTCCATGGCTTGTATCTGAGAGCAAGTGGTTGGTCATTTGAGATCTTTGCTAGGTCCCTATCTGTGGGAGGGAATCATTTCCATGTTTCCAAGGTCATGATCAAGTATCTGAAGATAAAATTAGTGCTTCATCTGTAGACATCCTCGCATGCCTCAAATAATTCATTTAACAGGAATGTAGATCAGTTAAGAAAATCCCCTTTAGTACAATGTTCCACAACTAAGATTGTGCCCAAAGTACATTAATTTCTATAGAAATTCCACATCACCTTCCCAACGATGATATAGCAAGAAAATATGATATGTTCCTTATTGATTAAATCTATCTTTGCACCCTTTTTTCCTCGTGTGGTGTTGCACCTATTGTAGTAGTCTTTGTCTCCCTCTTTATTTTCTCTCTTCATGCCTGTTTGAAATGTCATTGAGATTGCATTTCCTGTTGCTAATAACCAAAGTGATCGTCATGCTTTCTTCTTACTAGAAGTTTGGTGCAGTGCATTACAGCTAGAGATGTTCCAAATACTGGTAGACTACACATACTGATCAATGTCAATCGCTGAAGCCCTTGGAATGTTACCTTGGCTTTTATCACCTTGGTTCCATCATCCTTTGTAACTTCTTCCATGTACACCTCCCACTTTAGCATTGGGAATTGGAAGCAATATAAGAGGTTGTTGTCTACCAACTTCGACTTATCATATTTCCCATATAGTGTTTCTAAAATAGTAATTCTCTAATCCAACTTGTCTTCAGGAACTGATATGAGTGGCTTTGTCATTCTGTAGTGTTGTTGATAAACAATAGTCATAGTAGGCTGATATCAAATGCTTGGGTGATGTTGCTAAGATTCAAACGAAGACTCGAGAAATTCTACCACCTGAGTTGGAAATTAAGAAGCTTTCGACATATCCATGAAATTAAGTAGACTCACTAACTAATTATTGTGACAACTTTCTCTATGCAGACTCGATCATGGTAATCCACCGTCAGTTGATCTATACCTGAATTGGGTGACATATTACGAAAAAAGAACAAAGTATGGTGGATGGGTAATAATGTTTACTATAATGGCAGACATTTATTAGTTAATTCTATCCATAACGGGAAAGGATCCTACGAAAATTTTCCTGACACGTGTATTATTGCCTAATTATTACGAAAACAACTTTGAGTATGACAAAATAGACTTGTGAAACATGTGACTAACCTCCCCGACCACAATTGGTTGTAGTGTGGTGGCATTGTTGCCACCACTAATCTACTGCATGGGGTTTATTGTGTTGAAAATAAAGAAATTAAACTGGTTGACTACTTGACTGGCCTACTCCTACTGATTCACTCTAAACCTACCTATGACCCCATTTCAGAGACCTAGTCAATGATAAATTTGAGCATTGGGCTGGTGGAAATGCTTCAGGCATGTGCCATTCACCCATCTTGGTAGTAATATTCAATCTGGTTGTGTGACATTCACCGCTCTAGACTCCCTGATTTCTGCGACTATGAACCGACCTAACTAGTGCATCTGCAACTTACCCAAAAACTTCTAGAACTTGTTATCGTATAATAAAACTTTCCCTCTCACTATGAAAGATTTTTTCTTAATTTTCCTTTCGTGTCATTCCTTCTGTCTTCTTTTCTCAATGGATTGGTGGAATTCAATTAGAAACCTGACTTCATCTAGTTCCATTAATTCTTCCAATCAATTTTGTAGTGAGGCATCGATTGTTATCTTTGTGACCTGAGCGATGAAGATACTTGGTACCCCAAATTCTACTGGCACCATAGCTTCCTATCCTTATACCAACTGGAATGCCATTTTCTTGTATGACCTCTTTACTGTTGTTCGGTATAGCCACATCGTGGCTAGCACAAGTTCATCCCAATCATCCTGATTCACCGATCATACCTTCGTTATGCCCTTTTCAAGTATCTTGTTAAAGGCTTTGACCATCCCATTGGCTTGTGGATGGTATGGGCTGCTCTTATGGTGTTGGAATAGGAAATTATTCATTAGAGATGCAAATGTTTCATCTATAAAGTGAGTTCCCTGGTCACCAGTTAGGATTCTTGGGCACCCAAATCTTGATATGATGTTTTCAAAAATGAACCTCACGATTGTGTCTATTGTACAATCTTTTACTAGAGTTTCCTCTGCCCATCTTGTGAGATACTCTGCTGCTATAATAATGTACCTTACCTGAGAGTGATGTGCTTGTGGATTGATCAGACCAATGAAATCAACTACCCACTTTTCAAATATATGTACCACACATACATACCATATGTAGTGGTAACTCATCATGATGTGATGGTTTGCTAACCCTTTGACATACATCACACCCTTTGACTTACTCTTTAGTTTCCTTGTACAGTATAGGCCACCATAACCCTACCTGTAAGAACCTTTCTTTCCATCGCTTTCCCTTTGACATGTGCCCCCCTAACTCCAAAGTGGCATTCCCATAGAACATCTTGTCATTCGTGTTGGAGGAGACATCACCACAAAAATTGGTGAAGCCCCAACTTGTACAGATGCCCTATGATCAGCTGATAATCGGTCACTCGCACCACCATACATCTCCTTTGTGTCATCATATATCCCTCTGGACCTTTCCCTATGGCCAAGAAAGTTGTTATTTCCTCTAAGCAATCAAGTATTTCCTCTATGAAACAAATTAGCATTTGGTAGTTGGACATCGAGGGAGCCTCAATTTTCCCTTGGCTCCAGTATTGAGAGGTGATCAAGTCCCATGTTTAACCAACCTGGTTTAATGATTAATTTGAATGTAAACTGCTAGAATAACTGTAGCCACCTACAGATTCTTCCTTTTAAGACCTACTTATTGACCAGGTACCTCAAGGCTGAGTGATCCGTGAAGAACTTGAATGGACACCTAAGTAGATAGTGCTAAATATTTTGTAAGGAACAAACCATGGCTAACGCTTCCCTCTCAGTCATGGTGTAGTTCTTTTCTACAGTTGACAACTTCCTGCTAGAAAAGTAGATTGGATGGTCCAAGTTGCCTTCTCGAGGTTGAACCAACACCGCCCCTAGGGTAGTGCCCAATGCATTGATATGTACATGGAATTTCTTATCCCAATTTAGGTATAGTAATATGGGAGCACTCATTATCTTTTCCTTCAAGATGTTTAATGTCGCCTGACAATCCTACAATGATTAGAATGCTTCTGCCTTCTTGAGCAGCTTCTCCAGGGGGTCAGTGATGGAAGCATAGTTGCAGATGAATCTGTGATAATACCCTATGTGGCCCAATGTCGATCGCAACTACTTCACATTGGCCAATGGATCCATAATTACAATAGTTGCAACTTTTGTAGGGTCTACACAAACACCATCCTTACAAACTATGTGGCCCAGGAACATGCCAAGCGAAAATGCAAAGATACATATCTTCAGGTTCAGGGAGATTTGTAGCTATCTACAATGATTAAAAATCATTCTGAGTAGGTTGGCATGCTTTTTCAATAGGCTGTAAGTTGTCTAATTGTCCATATACACCTCTAGGAATTAATGAATATTATCCCTGAATGTAGCAATGGCAATTCAGGAGAAAACAATAGGCGCATTCTTTAGGCCAAATGGCATGCGTACATAGTATTCATATGACCCCTACTCCATGGTGAAAGTGGCATTCTTCTTGTCCTTCTCTCCTATGCAGAATTGATGGTATCCTGAGAACCCATATGTGAAGGAATATGATTCATTCCCACCAACGTTGTCTAGGACCTCAACACTGAAGGGTGTGAGGATTGGATCATGTATGCATGCATTATTGATGTTGTGGTAATCTATGTAGACCCTTACTTCTGTGGGATCGAAGAACTGCTCCATCTGTAATATCCATGTGGAAGGATCCTTGCCATCAAACTTCCTCATATCGATTTTTGGAATATGGCGAGTCTTTGATCCAACATTAGAGTCTATGTAATCATGATTAACATTTCCTTTGTTCTCATCATGAGTTTCCTTTAGTACCCTTTCACCCTTATTGACCATTTCTTGTAGCAACTTATTCATATTTATCTTCAATGCTTCCATCTTATCATCCACGCCATCAATTTTAGCTTCTACGCCTTTCTTTAAACCATCAATATTAGCTTCTACATCTTTCCTTAAACCATCCATCTTAGATTCTGTTGCTTTTTGTGCAAGTGACACTTGTTGCACTTGTTCTTGTAATTTTGATATATCATATAACATTTCTTCTTCTTCTTCATGAGTTATGCTAGAGCTTCCAGGCTCCTTACTAGGTGTTTGCATTTTCTTTCCTTGGGGCATCAGTTACCTATAATAATTCTCTATTATGCCCTTTGAATTCCTTCAAAATAAATTTTCAAACCAAGCTTAAACAAAAATTTAAGAAAATCTACACACCTTTTTTCACTTTGTAGGAGCTTGATATTTCCTCTAATGTATCTCTGTACTTTCCGATCATCTAGTTCTGAATTTGTGATCTATAGTAGCCCTTTGTGTCGTCTTTCCAATGCCACAAGTCTGACCCCAATTGGTTTCTCCAAGGAAGAGTTATGCAAAATCTCCCACAGTGACTTGATTATAGACTAGTTCAGTAGAGCGAACTTGTACGACGTGCCACGAGTCACTGCTTCGACCTTTGGATCTGAAAAAATTCATAAAAGAAACTACAGTCTGTCCTCTTTCCACAACTTCTTACGCAATTTCAATCCGATCCCTAGAGAGAACGTTATGACGATTTTCCCCAGGTCACCTGTTTGGAATGTAATTCAGGAGTCTACAAAAAGACCAACTTCCTCAGATCATATCTACGCAAATATCACGTGAAAAGCTCTGAAATTCAGTCCCAAGGTTCAGTGCGATTTCTTCTCAAATGTTTTTTTTTTACAACGTCTGAAACGTCACAGAAAAAAAAGTTATAGCGAAAATTCCACGATGACCTATTTGGAGCAGCGAAACCCTAGAATCCAAAGCTTTGATACCAAATGTTATGAAACCAGCTCAAAAAGATAGAAAAGATAGATCAATGCCTTAGAATTCCAGCCTCTTCGAGGGGGAAACCTCCTTTACATTACATAAATGAACAATTCTTGGATGATTCAAATGACAAAACCTCCTTTCTATATATAGGAGTCTATGGAGTCACAATATAAACCAACCGACCTAACAATAATAATATAAAGCCACAAAAATAATAATAAAGGGATTCTATGGGGCACAGTAATAACAATATGGGGGAAATAGGGGCACAAAAATATTAATAAGGGGTATAACTACAATAGTAATGGGGTAATCACTAGTATTATAGGGACCCAACAAAAAGTCTAGTAATTTCTAGTCAATTTGGGTCGTTCATTAGGCAGATGATCTGATGGTAGAAGTTATGTTTAATTTAGGGTTTTTTCCCTAGAAGGAAATCCCTCACTATATATGAGGGAATTGTGTTGCGTCTATGTATATCTATATTGTGAGTGAGGAAGAGAGAGGAGATTGAGAGCGAAGAAGGTGTTACAGCGGATCTGTTGTAGGTTGTATCTCTTTAGTTTGCTGGATAATATAATAAAATAAGGGCTAGTTATTTCTCCATGGATGTAGCCCAAACTGGGTGAACCACATATATCTGTGTCTCTCTTGTTTTATGCATTTTCTATGTTTATATTTCTGTAATATTTTATGTGTTCCATTGCTCCGTAATATATAATTTTCTAACACTTTCAAACTTCTTCACAACTCTCTTAACATTTGATTGTTGTTGAAGATCTAAAAGAACAATCTTAACCATTATTTAATAGGGTGACCAGGTCTTGGTTGGTTAGCTATCTTTTCCACCTGGGAATTTTCCAAATTTCCAAACAACTTTATCGCTTCCTAATAATATTGCTTCTATTTTCCAGGGTTGTATGACTGCTTTGGTGATCCTACCTTAATAATGGATGGTTGGTCCTAGACACCTCATTCAGCTCCCATATTCTTTCCACCACAGGTGATTATGTTAATGTTAGATAATAGATATATCTCTGCTTCCTGGGGCTATGCATTTATCACATTCGTCCCCCACTACCAAGTTAATTCTTCCCACCTTCTAATTAGTTCTGGGAAATCCTTTTTCAGGTGTACATTGACCTGGTATTGAGAGCACCAAGGCCTTCTTGGGAGAAGACAATCCCTGGTGACATGTCCTTCTTGATCATAGTTGTAGCAGTGCACAGGTCCCTTGACCCTTGTGATTTCTCCTCTCATTCCTCCTCCTCCTCCTCACCCCCTACGAGAAATCTCATTGCTCCTAAATGTCAAACAATATAACCTATCTACTAATGCATCCAGTGCTTGAAACTGCTTTCTGTGGTGGGTCATCGATTAGGTGATTGGTACTTAACTCAAAAATAAAAGTGCTCAGAATCACTCAAACACTGAACAAATGTGTCAGTCTCGGTGACACAATCCCAATGCAACTCGTTTCACTCAAAAGAAATCTCGTATGAGAAAGATATCGCGTTGTTTCTACTTTTCCAAACAGAGGAATTTTGAAAAAAAAAGTACAGTCACTACATAGTCATTGTGCATGTCAAAGGTTTGGTCAATGCATAGTGAGGTCACGCTAAGTGGTGCATTTCAGTTGATCTGTAGTTTGAAGAGTTGGCTTTATTTCATTAGACAAGGGAGGACCAATGAGAAGAAGACATGTGGCAGGCCCAGAGGCTGCCATGTGTCCCTCCCCAACGGCCTATAAGCATCGACACGTAGTGACAAACTTTTATTGGCAAGTTGGCAGAGTCGAACCTGTGACCTCACCCGCACAAGCCCAGAGTCTTACGACTATCCGCGAAAATAGTTCTTAACATACTACAGGCACGATTTATATTTGATGTGACAACATGTGGTGGTTGGGGGAGGAGAGGGCCAACCCCTCCACATGTGACCGCCACCACAAAATCAGAGGCCAACAGTTAGCACTAACCACTGCTTAATCAGCTAACAATAGATTAACACTAATTAAACTGTGCTTATCCATAATTAAAGTGTGGATTAAGTTGGTAGATATTTTGGCGGGTCTGATAAATTTGGCTTTTCTCTAAATTTGGCAGGATCAACTGGAGTTTCTCTAGTTTTCGTGGACTTTTCCTAGGGAAAACTGAAGAGGTCATAACTTTTGCAATTTTCGACCAATTTGGGCTCAAAAAGAGTCATTACTGTACGATTTTGATGTTTTGAGCACATTGAAGCATGTTTCAAGAGCAATGGATCATTTTAATCAACATTTTTTTTCAATTTTGAGGTAATACAGAGGCCCAAGCCATGGAAGATGGACCAAGGAGATGTAGTCAATGAGGGGTCAACTCCTTCATAAAAACACTGTGTTAAGTGTTCATTTTGATGGTTTGATGTATATTTGTTTTCTACTATTCAACGATTCATTTACATGCTATTTTTCTAATGAATTTGACATAAATCTTGACAAATTTACCTGTTATATTCACAAACACCATAAAGAAACCTATCCACATAAAGCAAATGATGAGCAATTATTTTTAATTCTAAGGTTGCAATTAGAATAGAAAAACTAACATTCAACAACAAATCAAGTTGGTATCAGAGAAAATTTTATTTGCTGGATTTATTGAGTTTTGTGCAAGTAAGGTTTTAATGATTGTAAATTTGTGATGCTTACAAGGTTAAGATTGCAGAGAAGAGAAGGGAAACTATTGGTTGAAAGTCTTGAGGTAATTCCCAGAAGAAAGAGAGCCACAAGGCCACAATATCCACCCAAAGTTTCAATCCTAGCTACACTTGAAGCACCTCAAGTTTTACCTTCAGTTGAGATTGAGGAGGTACAAGAAGTACTAGAAGTTGAGCTTGAATCCAAATCCATCATGTCTAGAGAAATATAGATTAAAGGTATTTCAGAAGAGGAAGAATTCAAGAAAGATTTCTATGATTTAACTAACATGGTTAGAGTCCTCTATGAAGAGAGGAATACTAGAATGGCTGGAGAAATTTCTAAGTCCCCACATGTAGAGCGAAGCTCAAAAGATAAAAAAGATGAAAAGAAGGATTCAAAGGGTGATGGAGGAAATCCTCCTCCATCTCGACCATATTCATCATCTTCCTCATCACCTTCATCATCCTCATCATCAAAAACAACATTATCTTCCACTTCCACCACAAAAACTATTCATACTCATTCACAAAGCCCGAAAGGAAAAACTCCCTTACTCAAATTGGACATTAGGTTTGAACTTCCCATGTATAATGGTGAGGTAAATTCATATAAGTTATACAATTGGATTTTACAATTGGAGGTTTATTGTAGAATTTAGAACCTTCAAGAAGATGACATAAAGATCCAATTGGCTTCATTGAGACTAGAAGGAGCAGCACTAGTTTGGTGGGAAGAAAAGATTCAAGAGGAAATGTGAATTCATGGTAATATATCCATTTCTTGGGTTGAATTTTTTTTCTTCAATTAAATTACAATTTTATCCTTTATCCTACATGTAAAAATCCATTATGAGTTGGCAAAATTTTAGGCAACTCAATGGCCAAACAATTCAAGACTATACCCAGGAGTTTAGGAAAAGGGATTTTTTGTTAGTAGCAAACTTGAATTCCCAAGATACACTATTGAAGTATATTGGGGGTTTGCATTCCTACTTAAAACACACTATCCTTATGTTCAATCCAATAAATTTAGATGAGATATGTGTGCAAGCCACGCACCTTGAAGCAAGAGGAAAGAACATTCAAGAAGAGGGTAGTAAGAAGAAGTCGTTCAAGGGTAAGGAGAAAGAGAAGGGTGGAAAATGGAAAGGAAATAGGAATGAAAGTGTAAAGAAAAAGGGGAGAAAATTACATGAAAACATTATTACAAAGAGGGGCATGATGAAGCCCACTATTGGAAATTACATCTTGAACCAAGGCCTAAGAAACCAAACAATAAGGGGAAATAAAAGAAGACCGCTACCACACAACATGATCTTAGATCCGATTCCAGTGATGAGACCAAGATTTGAGCCATGGTCACAAAGGTGAAAGAAATATAGCAAGCACTAGTTCCTCACATAGTCACAATAACACTCCAGATGAAGAATCAAGGATAGCGGTGTTCCATGTAAGGGTAATCTCAAACCATACAAAGATTGATGCATTATTTGATAGTGGGTCACAATTGAACTTAATTTCAGAAGAATTGGTCAAAAAGCTTAACCTTAAAATTGTACCTCATCATAAGCAATACCCTTTGGGTTAGATAGTCAATAATGCAAATTTACAGGTTACAAGGAAATGCTTGTTTAGGTTTGCCATTACTAAAACATTCTTTGACGAAGTAGAGTTATATGTAGTTCCACTTGACATCTCAGTAATTATTTTGGGAAGCCCATATTTGGATGATAGGAAAGAGGTATTTTATCGCCATGATAACAAATATCAATTTCTCAAGGATGGAGTGGAGTATATTAGATCCCGTCACAAAAATTTAAACATTTCTTTGGTTAATGCAGGGCAAATGAAGAGACTAGTAAATGCAAGTAAAAATTGTGTGCTTCCCATGATGAAGAAAAATAATGATATAGATTATGCATCTTTTGAAGGTTGTAATGATAATTTAAAATCTGATTTGTTTGATGTGGTAAGCAAGCATGGCAAGATGTTTCATGAACCAAAGGGCTTATCTCCAAAGAGGGTAATTCAACATGAGTGGTGAGCTCCAGTATTGTAGCAATAATGCTACAACTCCTGGGGCTTCCTGTCTCTCATTTTATCAACCCGGTAGTTCGTACAAACTTTGAAGCAACGGTGCTATATGCACAAGTACTAGCTCTTGTCGCAGCTGTCACTTGATCAGCTGGCACAAGTCCGCTAGGGCTCAAGCCAACTTCTATGGCTCACAGAAGAAGCTTTATCAATGATGGATGAAAGCTAGCTCAAAGAAGACTAGTCTACTTGACACAAATGAACTGAAAGTAAACCAAAGCATGTAAACCTAGGAAACCCTAATTTAACTAGTCTAATCCCTATAATGCAATGAAGGTAAATAAAACTTCTACCAATGCTGCTACTACCTCTAATAAGTGGAAATGCATGGATATAAACTTCTTGCATTATCAAAGACATGTTTTTTTACTTTCCATTAAGCAGGTGGAATGATTGTGATTTTGTGCTTATTAGGGTTTGGTTGTGCAGATGGGATGGAGAAGGAAGGAAAGCGCGAGACAAGTTGGGGAGGCTAGGTGAGGTCCCTATGGACCCTTGGCATCCATCCACAGAGGTTTTCCACATTCAGAAGCTCGGCAACCGAGTGAATGACCTCCTACAGGATGTCTGCAGGGGATTCTACAGGATACCTAGAGGTTTCTACAGGATGTCTCTAAACTGCTACAGGATGATCTACCGTGAAGGATTGAAGTGATGGAGGTAATGGTAATGGAATGGGAAAGAGAGGAGTGTAAATGAAACAAATGATTATGACTATCACCAAACCGAAAATACATCAACCTAAATTACTTATGCCGAGAATTCAATGAACAGCAATCCAAAACACTGGGAGAAATGTGTATGAGGCTGTGATGAAAGTATGTGTGCAGGTGTGACTGACAAGGAAGCATCTAATCAAGACCAAGACTGTGTTGTAGCAATCATCAAGTAAAGTAATGCGTGTTTTTGGTGGCTAGTTATGGACTGCACCCCAATCTTCAACAGAGGTGGCAGTGAGCCTTAACAACCATTTTGCTGGAGCTCCAATTGATGTATATATCCTCTAAGCAAGTGGAAACAACTGTACCATAAGCAAAATCTATCCTACTCATAAGAAAACCAAATCATCAAACTGTAATTCGAAGTGCATGTGCAAACGAAAACTTAAAGTGTTGGGAATGAAATGGAAACAACACTACAGCAGAGGGGATCTATGGCTCTCAGGTTGGGCCCTAACCTGAGAGCTATAGTCTCCTAAGAAAACTCAGAAATAGATCACAAACTGCCTTCTTTATTCATAATATGATGTCATGCCAAATGGGCTTACAAAAAGGAACGAAACCGAACTGTGCTCCCAAAATTACAATGATAATACCAGAGTTTCAACAACCATCTAAGGCTAAGGCCTTCATATTTATACAAAAAAACGATGAGCCACTGAGTGCCCTTGATTTTAGGAGCTCGGCTGTCCAACTAGAGTTTGACTGCGGATCCTGTAGGGCAGTCATAACTACTGCTCTTGTAGAACAGTTGATGATTGCTGTTCATGTAGGATAGCTGGCTGCTTCTTGAGCTCAGAGGGGAGATGGATTAGAGCTCGGAGTTCTTGGTGGGAATCACGAGGAATGTCCCAAGACTGTGGACATCTCTCCACAAAATCAGCCGTGCCACCTTATTGTCTCCTTATCCCTTTTTCGTTGTCTCTTGCTCCCTTTTTAATGCCAAAACCTGGAATCACAATGCATTAGTCACGTAGATAAAGTGTCTAACCTTCCTCCTACAAACAACATGAATAAACTAAGAAATGCATGCATAAGCAAATAAAGATGAATGGTTTGAGCAAGTAAAATAGGCCAAAATGAGCCCAAATTGTACCAAAATTGGGGCTCATCATCACCCCCCAGCTGAACCGTTTGCTCATCCTTGAGCAACTCAATCCAAGTCCTCATATTTCATGGCTCTCACTACTTCCCTGGCATCCCAAGGCTCAGTGGTAGTATCCTCTCTGCGGGTGTGAAATCCTGCTGTTTTATCTACCTCTGCCCATTGTTGACCGTCATTTTATTTTGTATTCCCTTCAGTCAAACCCAGCAATAGTGGTGGGCTGAGTTTAAGGCCAATCCAGTTGGCTTGGAGGCTTTGAACGGATTTCTTGTAAAGGTCAACCCTTGCCAAAGCTTCCCTCAATCGGATGGGTGTATGGTATTCTCGGATTTGTAAGCTTTGGCCCAGGGTATTCCATCTACGTGCACAAGCATGGGCAGCATTTTCCCCCAACAGCCTTTCCATATCCTCAAAGTGGGTTATAGCTTGGGCCTGTTGGTCCATCAATCTTAAAGAAGCTGTGGGGTCTGTAGCCAATTGTTGACGGGTTGAGATGAGTGTCACCGGGTCTTCTAGTTCTGGCCTAATTAACAGTGGCTCCCTCACTTCTCGGTTCATGACTGATTTTGCTTCATTTTCTCTTTGCTCTTCATGGTTTAACCATGAGGCCAACGCCATCAATTGCATGTCGCCCAAGGCAATGTTGGGATCCCATGAGACTTCATTAGGTAGAGCCAAGTTGTGAAGGTAAAACTCTGCCAATTTGGCTTTGTCTTCTGCTGAACTAGTACTGCATAACTCAGAAAATTGATGCGGGTTTTGAATTGAAATACCTCTTTGTGCCAAATTGTTTATCTGGAATGCAGCCATTGATCTTTTAAGAACAACCCATAGGATTTTACAGGTGATCTGCATTGAATTGCTTCTATGGCCCAGCTGGCCATGCAGGCCAACTGTGTTTCCTTTTGCTGCAACTGTTCTTTGAGTGCTTGCATTTCAATTTTAGTTTGCTGTTGTTCTTCCTGTAGATGTGATATGGTTTCTTCAAAACTGGTGGTCATCTCCTTTTTTCTCGGTTTTTCTTGCATGTCAACCTTGGAGGATGTCGATACTCCTGCCTTTAGTTCTTGCAGCTGAAAACTCAGCCTCTGATTTTCTTCCTGTAGGAACGCTTGTTGGCAACTAGCCACATGTTTAGCCATGGCGAATTCGCTCCTGACCTCCTTAAGCTGGTCTTGTAGAGGTCCTATGTCGGCTACTCCCTTTGATTTGGAAATCTGCATCCATGTGTGAGAACGGACCTTCTCTTCCTCTAATGCAAAAAATAGAGGTACAATAAATTTTTGCGGTATGATCTGTCCCGCCTCCAAGAAGGTGTAGTAGGAGTTCAGATTAGGTGAAGGGGTAGGTTCAGGGATGTGTTCTCTTTCTTCCTCTCCGGGAGGTGCTAGCTCATCCTCCTTTGGTGACGAGGGTCCTTCCCTTTCTCTTTGTTCGGTTTCCTGTAGCCGAGTCAAAGTATCCTGTAACCTTCTCGGCTTGCTGTAGCCGAGTTTTCTCATCCAACAGATCTATCCTTTCTTGCCATGTGTTCTTCCTTGGACTTCCCTTTTTGTAGGTAACTGTAATATTTGAGGGTGATTCTTCTTTGGGAGAAGCAGGGGTGTCTTGGATGACAATTGGGTTGTTGGACTGTGCCTTTGGTTTCCCAGTTTTTATCGTAACACTTCTCCGGCATTTGAAGTAGAGAGGAGGGTCTCTCTTCCTCTTTCCTTTTGGCCTAGGTGGCGTACTGAGGCTAGCTAATACAGTCGCTGCCTCCCTACCCAGAACATCCACCCTCTTCTCCTTCAATTTTGATTTTGCATGGCTTCCTGTAGAAGCTGTCTTCGGGCTTCCTGTAGAAGCCTGCTTCACCTTTCCTGTAGTGACAGGTGTCTTGCCTTTCGCTTGCTTTGCTGCAGGGGTTTTCTCTTTTTGTTTGCTTGTGAGTGTTGGAGACGTAATTGGGCTGACATGGCCTGCTCCAACTTTGTCCCTTCTGCTCTTTGACCTCAATTCTCTTGCTGACAGGATAGGGGAGTCAGCTTTTTCTTCAGCACCTTTTTCTTTGTGCTGCTCCTTCTGCACGGTAGTCGGGGCACTTGAGCGAGCTTTCTTCTTCTCTTTGGCCACTGCTTCTTGCTCTTCGCCGCTGGATGACCCTGTTTCTTCCAGCAACATCTTTATGTCCCCTTCTCGTGTTAAATTCCGGAAGGATTCCCACGAGAGGGGAACCTTGTAGGAATGTAGCGCATCCTCTACCAGCAATTTGATCAGCCC
Source organism: Pinus taeda (assembly GCA_000404065.3). Classification (NCBI taxonomy): domain Eukaryota; kingdom Viridiplantae; phylum Streptophyta; class Pinopsida; order Pinales; family Pinaceae; genus Pinus; species Pinus taeda. The sequence goes on from APFE031426809.1 coordinate 68,065, forward strand.
ATGGTGTGCCACCTGCTCTGGAACGCCATCCTTCAGCTTAGTAGCACACTCCATCAACGATTGCAACAGGAAATAAGGAAGGCCTAATTTCTGCTCTACAGGAAGATTGAC
>APFE031426814.1:0-11994 GCA_000404065.3 Pinus taeda
ATACCAGTTGGTGTATGGAAAAGAAGCCTTATTGCCCATTGAGTTTCAAATACAAACCTACAGATTAGCAGCACAGTTGGGCATGGATCTTACCGAGGCACAACAACAGAGAATCATGGAACTTAACCAATTGGATGAAAAGCGTCAACAAGCAATTGAACAGACAACACTAGTACATCAACAGAGGATGAAATGGCATGATCGATACATCAAAAGCAAGACATTCCAGAAGGGAGACTGGGCGTTATTATTCGACTCCAAATTCAGGGATTTCAAAGCAAAATTTACAACACATTGGCTGGGGCCATATGAAATTGAAGAAATCTTTGACAATGGAGTTGTGAGGATAAAGACCATCGACCAGGATCCCACCTCATTTGTTGTCAATGGTCATAGGCTGAAGGTTTATCATCAGCCTATTAGCAAAGAGATATTTATGAAACAACTGATCCAAGAAAATGGACTGGAAATCATGGCTATGCCATCTTCCAGTTCTGAAAAAGCATAAAAAAAATATGTATAGTAAGAAAAAAAAAGAAAAAATAAATAAAAAAAGAGAGAAAAAAATATATGAAAACATAAAAAATATAAAAAATAAATTGTTTGCTAGTGAAAACCAGGCAACTGGCACTCAACAAGCATGAATTCATAGAGGAAAACCAGGGAAACCTGGACTCTATGAATTCTCTATTCTTGTGTTACTACTCTTATTTAATGACAATGCAGGGCCTCTCAACAGTTGACTTGAGGACAAGTCAAACCTTCAACGAGGGAGAGGATTATAGCAAGCCTTTAGCTGTTACAGCTAAAGGATTGTGTTGTCCACTTTGAACCTGAAGCAAATATGTTGCAGCAGAACCAGAAGGGACCTGAGAAATATTACAGACGGGACCTGAAGCAAAATTGTTGCAGCAGAACCAGATCAGAGCTGAGACAATATACCGGAAGCATTGCAGAGGGACCTGAGAAATACTATTGCAGAGGGACCTGAAGCAAACTAGTTGCAGCAGATTAAATCATTTCAGACACATTGCGAAGGGACCTGAAAGAAACAAACATCATTCAAAGGGACCTGAAGAAAATAACAACAAAGGAGTATAGTAAACAAGAAGCATAAATAAAAGGCTACTTTTCATTTGTCCAAACATATTTTGGATCCAACATTCCACCTGTATAAACAGCATCAAGGAGCACCTGTACATATCACCTGTACAAACAACAGCAAGGGAGTATATGTTACGCCATTTTGTACTTAAATTTCAAATTTTGTAGGAACTTCTAGTTTTGATTTAATTAGAGTTAATATCTGCAAATATTCATTAACATTTATTCCCACCTATATACCCTGCATCCCCTATTTCATATTCCATTCCATACATATCAAATTTCCCTAGATATTTTTCATTGAATGCAAAATGATCAATTTGGGACCACTCTTGTACCTGCACATGAACCAAGAGCATTAGAATGATTATAATTTTAAAATATGACCCCAATGGTCATTTTTAAAATTATAAAAGCGATATTATATGTTATGCACTAAAGTATTAAAGCATTTGAAAAGAAACATTATGGTTATAAGGCGCTCAGATTATTATAAAAGACATAACCATTAATGTTAGAAGGAAGTATGCATATGTCAAACGATTATATATAAAGTGCATATTAAAAAGACATAGGGTTATAAAAGAAACGAAGGAAACATATTTATCAACCCTAGCAAGTGCAAGCATATAATACAAAGGACGTGGGCAATGCAAGTCATATATGGTCATAAGAATACGACTATGGTATATATGTATGCAACATAAATCAAATGCGCATATGTATATATATTGGAAAACATAAAACAATGCGCAATACAAATCAAAGGTATCTATGGTATATCTATTGGTCATGGCAATTATCGAAACAACGAAGGGTTGCAACACGGTGATATAAGGAGGCCATATGCAGTGGTGGAAAATTATGAAAACGACGCCATATCAACCAAAAATCATTGCACAGAATATGGTTATACAAAGGGTATGAGAGCAATGAGTCAAACAAACGGCGCACAGGTCCGGTCTCGCCACGGTGTATGAAGGCCGAAGACCGATTGGTTGGAGGAACGGCGGCAGGTATGCATTGAACTAAAAGAAATACGGCCATCCTCATGAGTCAGTCGGGCGACTGAGTCAATGAGGACGGCCCTGTCACCATTACCACCATCTAATGAGAACCAGGTACCATAGCAAACGGTCATAAGAGCCTCCTCTGCCTGATTCAAACCCATCTCTTCATCGCCGAAAGCTCAGAGGGTCGGGATTGTGAGCAGAGCAGTAAAGGAAGGTCGGAGAAAGCCTAAGAGAGCTTTAAGAAGGATTCTACGTGAAAACGCCGAAGTTGGTAAACAACGCGGTAAGCTTTTGCATGATTTGCGCTCGGCGAACTAGAGATAAATTAGAATCCGCCATTACTCACAGGGTTTGCTTGTTGACAGCAGTTTGACAGCCCGAAAAGGAGGGGATTTGATGGTTGTTTACCTCCCGCGCGGCCAGTGACAGCCAGGTAATACGCAAATCCGGGATATCTCTTCATTTTAACAACGCATAGGATTAAATGCCTCCGTTTTTAATTGCATAAAGAATGGAAATGAATCGGCCAGCACTCCAATTCAATAGTTGCATGTGTTACACGATAGGGAGCGTGAGGATTGTATGCATATAACGCGCCGAGGGCAATTAAAACAACTGAGTGTAAACATTGTTGAACTGGAGTCATATCTTTTTGTTGAAAGCCGCCAAGTGTATATATATATGTTCTCATTACACCATCGATTGTCACTAAATGCCATAAGGGTTGTAATCCAGAGCTGCACCAGATAACATGCGGCCATGTTTATTTAATTTGACTGTGGAATATATGATCGGGTGTGCAGTGGAAGAAACGCCGAGAAGGAAGCAGGGGAATGTGTAGTTGCCATAGTCAAACCACGTCCATTTTATTGAATAACTCATGTTTGTGCCTGTCAAACCATTCGAAAACATCCTTAAATTGATTTGTTTGATTGCAATTGTTTGTTGCCCGATCACGTTGCATGGTCAAGCCTTGAGGCCGAGAGCATTGATTAAATTTCTTTTAATTTTTGCATGTTTGCCATTCGATGAACAGAGTCCGAGCGTATGTGAAAGCCCTCTAGGCTCATGAATTATTTTTTTTACACAGTGATATTTTGAAAAAAAGGCCGCGAGTGCAATTGTATATATTCAGTTATGGGTTTCAACAATTTTTGTGCAGTTGTAGTCAAACTTCTGAGAGGCCGAGAGTGCAATTGTGGGTTTCAAAAAATTTTGTGCAGTTGTAGTCAAACCTTGGGAAGGCCGAGAGTGAGTTGTCTGTATATTCAACCATGGTTTCAAAATTTTTGTTAAAAAGACAGTGCAATTTTTAGTCAGACCTTGGGAAGGCCGAGAGGAAAATTTGTTTTCCATTATACAGTCATTAGAAATACAGAGCATGTTTTGAGGCCAAGGAAAATTTTGATTATAAATACACAGAGGATGTTTAAACGAGACTAAAATCAAAATTTTTCTTATGCTTTTAGTAATCATGTTTAGTTTTGTTTGTGTATTTATGATTTAAATATACAGGGGACAGAGTATTGATCATGGGTATTCAGGTTGGTATGCTTCGAAACAGGGATTTGACACAGGTTTATACAGAGGAAAGACAGCAGAGACTTGAATCAGAAAGGGCAGGTAAGCCTCATAGCTTTTACGATTTCATTTAGAAACAATAATCATTATCCTTTTCAATATGAAATTAGTAACAGTTGAGGATTACATTTATTGGTTCACAGAGCTAATGACGAACCGGGTAGAACCCAAATTTCACATAGAGCAATGGGGAAAAGAAACAATAGAAAAGCTATATCAGTCAGGCATGATAGGTTTCCTTCAGAAGTTTAATGGTCACTCAGAACAAATAACTAAAGAGTTTATCAATAATTTCAGTCGAGATAAAACTCAGATAGGTGAACTCAGTATCCCAGTGACTCAGGAATTCTTGTCCAAAGCCCTCAACTTGCCCATGGTAGGAGAAAACTATCATAAGGGTCTGCATTTCAAGGAGAAAGCTTGGACTTTCTTCCTTGAAAAGAACAGGAAAGGGACCTTTGATAGAGCCAAGGGGATACCTCGTGAATGGTTCAATGAACCATGGGGAGAGTTAGTTATGATCATTCAGAAATTTTTGACTTGTGACCGACAGTATAGTATTGCTCATCTGTACCATGTTAGATTGCTGCAGCACAGAAAGGGAGATGGTAGAATAAATTTGCCATATTTATTATATAAGAGTCTTGTTAAAATGATCGAAACAGTGAAACAGGAAAATAAGCCAAAGGCCACACAGGTATATCATCAAGGGTTGATTAAAATCTTGGTAGAATATCAGGTGAAAGAAACAGGGTTAGATTGGCAGGAATTTATGCATAGACATCACTTTACTGAACATTTTGTTGAAATGCAAGACAAAGTAGAACAAGAGGATAGGAGTATGATGAACTCTCCTTTCTATCCTAGAACCAGAGTAAAGAAGTTAGCTATGCATGAGATTGATCCATCTATTTCTGTTCCTAGGACTAGAAATTCTGTTGATTTTGAAAAGGAGGTAGGAGCCTATTCTCCTAGGAAACCAGAAGAACAGGAACCCCTTGAGAGAGATTCTATATTTGACAATGATGCAGGAGAATCTTTGATGAAAACTACTCAAGATTTTGAAAAAGAATTGAATTCGGCTAAAATACAAGACTTAACAGATCAGCTTGAAATAAAGGAAATTGTTGAGAAGCAATTGAAACAGGAGAATAAAGGTCAGAGAAAATAAAATGCAAAGTTAACAAAAAAAAATGATAGACTACAGGAAGAACTAAACAAGTTAAAAAGAAGAAATGAGTTGCTCTCTAAACAAGCATTTAAGTGGCTGAAAGATAAAAACACATGGCAGGCTAAGTATGAAAAACAGAAGGTCAAAGCAGCAATCTTAAAGGCCAAACAGGGATCAGAATTTGAGTATGTGGACAGTGAAACCGATACAGGCACATCATCTACTTCAGGGGGCAGAAGGTCCAAGAGAAGCAAGCAAGCATGGGGACATGCTTGAACATAAGCATGGGAGAGATGTTGGGCTCCAGATTTGATCTCATTTTGCTTTAATAAACATATCTAGTTATCCATTTATCCCTCATTTTCATCTCATTCATCTCACTTTAATGAATATTTGATGTTTAAACAGGTATTTAACTTTGATTTATCAAATTCTAAAGTTTTTATTAAAGTTTGAGTTTTTGTGCAATTTTGGCAGTTTTAAGAAATTCCCGTAATCACTTCATGACTGATATGGATGCAGGCCACCTCAGCACGAATGGGATGCATGAATAGAAGGCTTGCGAACTAGGATCAAGCTACCTGTGCTTCGTTTCAGGAGAACGAGTTTTCTTATGCCTTTTTGGAGCTAGTCAATCATGACTAGTCATCCAGAAATCCCATTTAAATAGGGCTGTTTTAGGATTCCCTGATTTTAGTCATATATTTTGGGATGAGGGAGTTGGATTCGACCTGGATAGGTGGATTAGGATAGCTATGTTTGTTAGAGAGATTTCAGATCAGTTTGTTTCATAGACTCATTATTTAAGAGCCACATTTTGATGGCTCAACACACTTGACATTTGACATTGTTATGCTGTAATATTTTTGGTGTGAAGACATGAAGTTGGAGACTTATGTTACTTTTATTTTTCTGATCAATACATGGATGGATTACTGATCTAAGCTTCTGATATCATCTCCATAAGTGTGCAAGGCAAGGGTGGAGGGCCCCCACACCAAGCTAAGTACACTTCCAATTTAGACTAGTTCTATTTCATTGCAATTCTGGTTGATGTTAGCTTTGGTTGTTCAAAGTTTTATTTCAGATAGCATCATGTTTATTGATTTCATTTATTAATGGTTTCCTCATCATCTAATTGAGTTGGCAAGCAAGTGCTCAAGTTGAGCATTCTCTCTTTGAAATGATGCATTAGATTTAGTCCTTTATTTACATGCAACAGTTTGTTTCTATTCAGCTTTATATTTTAAGATGAATAAATTATTATGGAAAACTCTGAATGTCTCTTAAGTTAAGAGCTCTTTTTCATGTATGATTTATGCATCTTGAGTCTTTAATTATAGTCTCTAATTCATTGAAGTCATAATTGAGGTGAGAGCAGGTCTCTTGAGTCAAGAACTCTTTTAGTATTTCCTCTTTTAAGCTTGTTGAATTATGAGTTTTTGATATATATATATTTCCTTAGTTTCTTTTGTCATTTATCTTTCAAAGTATAGTTATATTCGATCTTCATAAATAATGGATTTGCCTCTAAGTTTCACAAACCCGGATTGATATTAATACTTGCGTTAATTTAGTCACATAAATTAGCTCAAGATTTTGGCGCCGTTGCCGGGGAGGCAAATATCGGCATAATCTATAGAAAGATAAAATTCAAAATCAACAAAAACATTAGTTACATTTCATTTTCTTAATTATGATTCTTTATGCCTAGAGTTAGAGATCCTTTCGGTAGATTTATCAAACCCCCCCCCTCGAATAGAAATAGGATCATCACATACACCTGTTACTGGTAATCCACCCATTGAAGAGCTGATTGAAAAACAAAGAAGTGGGCAAAGATTAACTTTGATTGAAAGGCAAACATTGTCTGCTTGGGAAACAAAGCAAAAATTCTCCACTTCCGAAAAACCAAAAGAGAAAGGAAAGCAATCTGTTTTTCCATCTATTGATCCACCTATCTTTCCAAAACTTGAACCTCCACCTGAAATTGAAACAAATCAAACAATGGCAGAAGGACATGGATCTGTCCATCTCACTGATGAGGAACAAAGAGCTGAAAATGAAAGACAACGAAGAGAATGGGGAAGGAAGAGAGAGGAAGATAGGAAGACAGAGAATGACAGAAAAAGACAAGAAGATGGACATGACCAAGAAACAACCTTTGGTTTCCCAATCATAGATACCAGTGCAATATTAGGAGAGGAAGTAAAAATGAAAAATATTCCACCTTCTGTGTTGCCAAACTTCTAGGCAATGTCTACCGAAGATCCGGATTCATTCATGTTTGAATTTGATATCTTATGTAGAACATATGGTTATACGGATGATCTCCATAAACTTCGTCTTTTTCCTGCAACATTAAAAGCAGCAGCTTCAAAATTGTTTATGGGATTAGGTGAACAAACAATAGCTTCATGGGATGATATGCGAACTGTCTTCCTTAAGAAATACCAAGCTTATTGCAGATCTCGAGATTCAAAGGAAGATGTGTTTAGAATGACACAACAAGAAGATGAAAATCTAGAAGAATATTTAGAACGGTTTGCATATAATCTTCAAAAGTCTAAACAACATTCCCTAAATCAAGAAACTATTCGTACTATCTTCCTCAAGAGTATAAGGGATGAATACCTTAACATTTTAAATGTCACGGGTAAGGGGGATATTTCAAATCTCCCATTTGATGAAATTGTTGAATTATGTCAAAAATATTCAAGAGGAAGATCAAAGACCGGAAGAAGAGAAGCAAGTTCTAAAGCAGCAAAGTCCGCTGCAGGAGGAATAACAAGGGCTGAAATAGGGAGTCTATTGGAGAATTTCAAAACAGATCTTCTAAGTACATTAGGGACACAAGTAGATGTGCTAAAGGCTAATAAGAAAAAGGAAGAAGAGGAAAAAGCCTTAGCCATATTTTGTTCAAAGTGTAAGAAGAAACATCCTTTGAGAGATTGTCCTTTAGATAGCATTCAAGTGTGTGGTGTTTGTACAGGAAATCACTCCACAGAACAATGTGTAACATTGAAAGAACTGCAAAATACTTCAATAGATGAAATGCAGGGAGCAGAAGGTTTCTATTATGTTGCACCCAGGAGACCATGGCCACCTAGAATGCCTCAGCCAAATCAACAACAAATTCCTCCGCAAAATTATGCTTATCCATCTTATAATCCTTGGAACCCTCCTATGCCGTGGCAAGCTTGGCCTCCACAGCAATATCAACAACAACCTGCACAAGGTTGGCGGGGATATGGTTATGGAAACCAACAACCACAACAGTCTCAACAATACCAACAACATTACCAGCAACAGTACCAACAGCCATTTTCATATCCTCCATCTATGCCATTCCAACAGCAGAGTTCTGCATATCCGCCATCCATTCCATTTCCATAGCAGAATCCACCACCAATGTTGCCACAACAACAGCAGTTACAGTTACCATCAAATCAACCAAGACCAATACAATTGCCTGCCCAACCGGTGGCCAATCCAAATAACAAAATGGACAAATCAGCATATAATATAGAGGAGGCAGCATATTTTCCTACTTACTCAATTCTTCCTCTAAATGATGTCCATTTAAGGTCTGGTAAAGTACTTCAAAAGGATTCTCCTCCAATTATAGAAGAACTAGCTGAACAGGGAGAATCATCTGAACAAGCACAAACTGAAATACAAATTCAGAAAGGTAAATCAATCACTACTCAAACTCCACCTTACCCTGAAAGGTTAGTGGAACAATCAAAAGAGATAACCCTTCCTGAATTTGATATTTTAGATGAATTGAAAAATGCATATGTAAAAATTCCTTTGTTGAAAGCAATTAAAGAAATACCTATCTACGCTAAAACAATAAAGGAATTATGCATTAAGAAATCAGGAAGAAAAAGAAAAGATCCCACTACAATCCAAGTCATTGGAAAGCTAGCAAGCCTTATGTCTACACATACAACGGTAGAAAAATATATTGATCCTGGTATCCCTATGGTTACCATATCAATCAATAATTTTTCAGTACCTAATACATTAATAGACTTAGGGGCAGCTATCAATGTAATGACATTATAGACAATGAAAGCTTTACACATAAACGAACTTCAAACAACTTCAACAGTATTAGAACTAGCAGATAGATCTAAAGTTGTTCCTGAAGGAATAATAGAAGACATCATAGTCTCTCTGGATTCATGGGAATATCCTGTTGACTTCCTTATTCTGCAACCAAAAACAAATCTGGGAGGACACCCTCTAATTCTCGGAAGGCCATGGTTAGCCACCACTGATGCCTTCATTGGCTGCAGATCAGGAAGTATGATTATCTCGCATGGAGATGAAAAGAAACACATCACACTCTATTCACCTGCACAAACCACTTCTTTAGAATCAGTACTTGAAACCCAGGAAAACAGGCAAACAAAAACAGTTTTAAGTATTAATCAATTCTATGATTTTAGAGAAGAGGAAGGGAATGAAGATTTGATGGATCTTTTCATTTCAGAACCAAATATTTCAGAGCAGCTTAGAGGAGAACAATATGAAGCTGCTGATAACCTTTTAAATCAGTGTTTCCAGGAAACTTGTACTATCTCAACTTTGCAAAATTCTTTTGTAAACATTTTTCCTGTAAGCACAATTTCCAATCCTGTAATCAAAACAATTAAGGTATATCCTGGTAAAACTCTCAATATAGGAAACCAACTGCAATCACAACAAGAACAAGAGGTAATTGAATTATTAAAGAAATATTCAAAAGCATTTGCCTGGGATTATATTGACATGCAAGGCATCCATCCAAACACATGTACCCACCACATTTACACTGATGACAAACTAAAACCTGTTAGACAACCGCAAAGACGAATGAATCCTACAATGAAGGAAATAGTAAAAGAAGAACTGCAAAAGTTGTTAAGTGTCAGATTCATCTATCCTATTTCGGATAGTCAATGGGTTTCACCATTAGTGATTGTTCCAAAGAAAAATGGCAAGTGGAGGGTATGTGTAGATTATCGTGAACTAAACAAAGCAACATTAAAAGATCATTTTCCTCTACCATTCATTGACCAAGTGCTGGACTCTCTAGCTGGAAAGAAATATTTTTCTTTCTTAGACGGGTTTAGCGGATACAATCAGATCAAGATAGCAACTGAAGACCAGGACAAAACTACATTCACATGCCCATGGGGAACTTATGCATACAATGTTTTGCCATTTGGGTTATGCAATGCACCTGCGACTTTTCAAAGAGCAGTGCTTGCAATTTTTGCTGATCTGGTACATGAATGTGTAGAAGTGTATATGGATGACTTTACAGTCTACGGAAATACCTATGATGATTGCCTTAAAAACCTTGAAAAAGTCTTACAAAGATGTATCGAAACAAATCTGTCATTAAGCAATGAGAAGTGCTATATGATGTTAACAGAGGGAATAGTGCTGGGCCACCATATTTCTGCATCAGGAATTAAGGTGGATCCAGCTAAAATCGAAGTCCTGAATAACTTAATGCCACCTACAACACAGAAGGAGGTAAGAAGTTTCTTGGGATATGCAGGCTATTACAGACGCTTTATTGAAAATTTTAGCAAAATAGCACAACCTTTGTTTAAACTTCTAGCACGAGACATCGAATTTCAATGGACTACTAGCTGTCAAAATGCTTTTAAAATTCTAAAAGACAAATTGTCAGTGGCACCTATACTTCGTGGACCAAATTGGTCTTTACCATTTCATATTTCCACTGACGCATCCGATACAGCAATTGGCGCTTCTTTAGGACAGAAAGAAACCTTGCTTCACTATGCAATATACTTTATTAGTAAAAATCTGACACCTGCAGAAGCAAACTATACAGTCACTGAAAAAGAAATGTTAGCTGTCATACACGCAGTAAACAAATTCAGGCATTACATAACAGGATATCAAGTGTTTATTCATACAGATCACTCAGCAATAAAATACTTGATGAACAAACCCATCACTAATGGGCGAATTACAAGATGGATCCTGTTATTGCAAGAATTTAACATTACAATCCAAGACAGACCCGTTAAGGAAAACCAGGTGGCTGACTTTCTGTCCCGCATCCAAACACCAGAAGACCCAAATCCTGTGATAGATAACTTCCCAGATGAACATCTATTTGCAATAACAGTAAAAACGCCTTGGTTTGCTGATATTGCAAATTACTTGTCATCTGGGCAATTTGCAAATCACTTTACAAGCAAGCAAAGAAAGAAGATAATTAGAGAAAGTTCTAGATATAGCTGGGTAAATGGTGATTTTTTTTATACTGGTTCTGATCTAATGATTCGAAAATGTGTACGTGAAGATGAAATACTAGATATACTTAGAGCATGTCATGACGAACCATGTGGTGGCCATTTTGAAGACAAACGAACAGCATACAAAGTGCTGCAATTGGGCTATTACTGGCCATCTATCTTCAAGGACTCCAAGGCATATGTCAGACAGTGTGACAACTGCCAAAGAGTAGGGAGACCCATTCTGTCAGATGAAATGCCACTAAGGCCTCAAGTCCTTATTGAACCATTTGAACAATGGGCACTTGATTTTTTAGGACCCATTAATCCATCGTGAAATGGAAAAAGATACATTCTTGTATGCACGGATTATGTAACAAAATGGGTCGAGGCCAAAGCAGTAAGCAGAGCGACAGAGGACACAGTAGTTACTTTCCTCTTTGAAGAAATTTTTGTGCGATATGGAGTACCAAGACAAATAGTGACAGATCAAGGAGCGCAGTTTACCTCAAAGATAGTGCGGGATCTGACAGAAAAATACAAGATAAAGCACAGAAAATCTACTCCATATCATCCGCAAGCAAATGGTCAGGTAGAATCCACAAACAAGGTCTTAGAAAATATTATGACTAAGACAGTGCAGCTTAATCGAAAGGACTGGTCTGAAAACCTCAAGGATGCATTATTGGCTTATAGGATCACATGGCGAAATACAACTGGTTTTAGTCCATACCAGTTGGTGTATGGAAAAGAAGCCTTATTGCCCATTGAGTTTCAAATACAAACCTACAGATTAGCAGCATAGTTGGGCATGGATCTCACCGAGGCACAACAACAGAGAATCATGGAACTTAACCAA
>APFE031426818.1:2032-23557 GCA_000404065.3 Pinus taeda
TTTTACTGCACCTGTTTACTGTTAATATGGTTGATAATGTTCTAGTGCACTCATTAAGGATCAACTAACTAAATCATAAGAATTTGTGGAAGTAGCATATATGAATCTGAATATGGAAATGAAAAAGTTTTATTGATGTGATAATACTGATTCACCCCCCCCCTCTCAGTATTATTTCCCACAAAGATATGGTGGGTTATTGCCGATGATTGAATGCAAAAACATTTCATAAAGCAAACACAAGAAGACACCAAAGAAAAACCATTTTCTAGGGTTGTGTAATAGTGTCATGGTTTCCAAGGTTTGATTTTTCCTACCCTACCCCTGTTCCTTATTCCCCCATGTCATTTCTCCTATTATCACTACCCTAACACTAGCAAACTCATATTCCCTTTCCCCTCCTCCTATTGCTCAATAGAAACCCCAAACCCTACCCCATCAAAATACCCCAAACTCCTCCCATATCCCTAACAAAATTCTCCCTATAAATCCTATCCCCATTTCATCACTCCCTTCCTAACAGTCCCTGTTTCATTGCTCCCCTTGGTAACGGACATTACAAAGGCACCCTGTCTCACACCATCGTCAAAGGGCAGCCGAGGTATAGTATACACAGCAGTCATAGCTTCACAACATTCATCGGAGTATGAGATGGAGACACATAGTGATTGGCAAAAGAGAACAAGGACAAGTACATGCTCAGGAACATGAAAAACCACTATTGGGAACCAAGCAAGGTTTGCAAGGCATGAAATAGGAATTTGAAGGCAGAATTGAGCAAAGCAACAAAAGAGGCAAAAGAGGCAAAAGAGCAAGATCGGCTCTGAATCTTGGCTGAAGATTCCTTGGCACGTCATAGCACTTCATAGAGGACCTCCAGCCCAAATTTCAAGGAATTTGGGGAAATTATGGTCACATGACAAATTTTTGGCACAAAAACAGGTTTTTTCTCTATATGCGCTGCACCATCGGCACGACGCGTAAGATTGAGAGCTTCAAATGAGAAATGGTTTGCATTTTTCGATTCATCATGCAAAATCAAAATTACTGGCACTGGGAGCAAGAAATTTGGAGAAGATCTTTGCCACCAAAAGGGCAAAATACACTCAAAAATGGCCTCACTGCCCCTATTTTGACACACAAGAATCAGTCTTGGGAGAATAAATATTTGGAGGGGCAAATGAGCTCCACATTCAAAAATTCCACTTGAGTTGGAAAGTAGACAGAACAGGCTTTCCAACGAGCTATCCTACTCTCATTTTGGACTCCGGAAAGTGCCTCAAAATTGGCCTCAAAGTGGCACGACGCATACAAGAAAGGGGCGTGGCGCATATAGGAAAAAGGGCCAGAATGCCTCTATTTTGCGAAATTTCGCTTCCCGAATTTTTGTAAGTGGACCCACTCATATGCACTTCCATTTTTCAGAACCTAAGGTGGTTTTATAAGTATTTTCACTCCATATGGTCAGTTATCCAAGTGGCAAAGGAAGGCAAAGGGCCACCCAAGCCATTTGTCATGTTTGTGGCGATGCACCTGTAGCTGCTGTTTGGCTCTCCACCTTCAGTCTGTAATGATTCGAGTAACTCCCCAACCGTTGGGAATTCTATCTCTTCATGGCACATTCTATATATTGTATGCAAACCATTTTACAAAGGGTTGGTTGGCTTGTAACTTCTGGGAGACTGTGGGAAAAAAATTCTGTTTCTGCATTGTATATTTTTTACAGAGGATTAATGAAAGGCAGTGGCTCTGTTTCATGAGATTCATGTGGATGTGAGTGTAGAAAATGTGTCTCCTATGTTTCATATGTATCTTGTTATGTTTCATAGCTCATTTCATATTCATTTCCATTGAAATTTTCTAAGGTAGCTAAGGTAGAATTCAATTTTATTGCTCTGCCTGTGGGAAAATTTCATGTACAGTGTTCATTCTTCTGTTGAAAAGGATTCATGTTGTCCATGCCCTTTTCACCCTCTTAATCAATCTCTCCATTCCACAATATCTTAAAACTAAATTGCTATGCTTTACGCCTACCTTGCCTCACGAAATAATCCGTGCCTTTATGATAAGTTCTCTGTTCATTGAGGTCCAGTGGTCCCATAACATCTCAGAAACACAGTCATTCATAAAAAAAATCACTCCTTATTTTCATTTTCACTTACTAGCATAAGATAAATAGTTCGTTTGAAAGTCATCTCAACCCTTTTCGTTCATCTATTCACTAAGTGTGACTCGGAGAGAGCCCTCTCCTATTCTGGTAGGGCTAGCTACCAGACTGAGCGTGGTTTGTGGTTACCCTGAATTTTGCCTTCCTTCAGCCTAAGGCGGATTTAGGTGCTAATAGGTTTCACTTGAAGTTTCAGTTTTTGAGTCCTCATATTCACCTAAAACTTCACCTTGTTCTGGTTCACAAATGGACACTTCCATTTCGAACTCAGCTTCTCTGAGTTTTTCGATCAGCCACTTTAAATTCTTTTGTTGTAGCCTTCTCTATAACTTATGCCACTTCACTGCCTTTTTCTTCAACACCAAACCTAGTCTTTGGTTTTCCTCAAGTATCATCCTTAATACATTGAGTTGTTATTTCATCTCAACAATCTCTTTATCAATCTCCTCTTGACTCATTCTCTTGCCATTTTCCTTGGCATCCTCCTTCTTCACTTTTCTCCTTCTTTGGTCTTCCTCAAAACCTCTATTATGACTATCAGTAGTCATATTTTTCTCCATCTCTATGAGTTCCTCACTCATTCACTATGAGCTAAACAAGTCTCTACAACAACAAGTTCTAACTATTGCATGATACCTCACTAAGCTTCTCTCCTTTGAGCTCAGTCTTTTGGCACCTCTCTGGTTCTCTCCTCTAGAACCATATAAGCACTCCAAGCTCTAAACTTCAACTCATCTGCACTTCTGAGAACACAACTATCCTCTAGTATTTCAAACACAATTAAAATATTAGGTTCTGCCACTCTCTCTCAGAGACCTTTACTGGCTTCCTTCATCATTGTTCTTCATGTTGTGATATTCTTGTTGAGATGCTTCACTAATTACCATTACCTGCATTTCAATGATATTTAACCAAAGATCATTCCAAGCTTTGAAAATCTTGTTGTTCAGCTTCCTTCTAAGAACACTATGTCCTCTCTATCCAACTTTCAGTCGAATTCTTTAGGTTCAATGTCACCTGTTTTTCCAGTCTTTCATTCACTTTGTTCTTTAGAACATATACAGCTTCCCTTGTCTATTTACTTCTATCAATCTTTACTATGTCTTTAATCTGCAAAACTCAAACCAGAGTTAAATAAAATAGTACATACACTATTTCACAAGTAGTCTCCATCCATCTGGCTTTGATACCAAATGAAGCCAACCTAAGCTAACTTTACCCACAGTATGCATATAAAATGCATAGTCTATCATGTCCCAAGAATTTCAGTTTCTTTCCTAGTCAAACCTTCATAAATTAAGGTTTTAGGCTTCTTAATTAATCCTTTTGAGCGGAACCTTATAACTCAACTCTTCAACCTTCATAACAACTTTAGATAATTTTTATTTCCCACTCCTATCAACCCAAACCACGGTCTAAGACTTGGTTAAACCCGACTTAACCCAAAGTACATTTAATTCCTTTATTTCTATTATAACTCTAGTATAATATAAATACACATAACTCACTTAACTTTACCTTTCCCCCAATCTAGAGCCTTTACACATTTTCCGATGCTCACCTTTATCATGTTCAGCCTCCACCATTAATTTCACTCCATCAGATCAATGGTTGTTGCACAATATCCATTCATCCTTCGAAAACCAAACAAACTTAACTCCAGTCCATAACCCTATCGGGTTCGCTCAGTGTATTAACCTGCGCACACCTTCTCCACGCGATATCCATCCGATTAGTCCACCAACAGATGATCCTAATCATCGGATCTCAGCAATATTTAATCTCATTGAATAAAATCTCATCGGTCCATTTTTCAAAGATTCCTCCTCTATTGCTTAGCACGTAATATCCATCCGATTTCAGATTCAACAGACAACCCGATCACCTCTACACTTCAACTGAATTAAGATATGGTTCATAAATCTTATTGAGTCTATTTTTCACTCACCACTTACGGTTTTGATGCCACGTGAAAACCACTTCCTCTTAAGGAAACTACTCTTCTATTCCACTAGCACTTGACTTAATCTTTGTCATTCATCTCTTTTACTTTATATTATGCGACTTAATTTTGGTTGCCCATCGCCTTCAACCTCGTTCATCGATCTCATTGATCCAATGCTCCTGTGCATAGTCACTTCATTTCTTTGTCCTTCTATTTACTTCGTTTTTACATGGTTTTGGTTTACTTCAGGGTTTCAGATATTTAGTTGTCCTGCAACACCACCCCCTCCTAGATTTAACTCCACATACTTTAATCACTGTCACTCCTGAATCTCAACTATGATCCTTCAAATGGATTCAAGTGACCCAACATGATCCTTCATCCTCACTTCTTCTTTGTGTTCTGCTCGAACTCCACCTGCATACATATATTATACAAAAACTCTAACTCACACACAATTTTTCCTTCGATTACTCAATCCAAACTCACACAATGCAGGAATTAAATTCTCTGTATATATATAACCAAATGATTACATAATGAGATTCTCTGTCTCTCTGGCTTGATTTTCTAATCAATGGCTTCTGTTTTCCTACCTTCCCATAGGCTTACAATCAAACCTATCTAACTCTTGAACTGGCTGACTAACCAACTAACCCCTTTTCTATGCCTTTTTGGCTTACAATTATACAAAAGGATTCTATAACCAATTCCTGGTTTAGATCCATAACTTTCTCAAGAAAATCCTAAAATATCTTCCTTATCTCTAAGGATCCTATTTAATCGAAAATCATGAAACCAATTCCTAATCTAAGATTTACAATTGATTTCCAAATCTTTCAACTATCCTAAATCTCTCACGTTCTCCAACATTCAAGAACATTTACAAATATGCCTCACAATACTTAATTAATTCCTATTCTCATTAAAATCACTCAAAATCCTAAATAATTACATTAATTTAACACTTAGGAAACCAACTTCCTTAAAACACAAGACCCCCTATGTCTACTAAAATAAAATTATTTTTCTGAGCTGAATGCTCCTACATCAAATAGACCTAGGGTCTTAATTGTTTCAACTTTATTTTGTTGGAAAACCAAACATTCTGCCACAAAATTTTGAATATCTGATTTGAGGCCATCCCAAAAAAATTTCTTCTTAACCTTGTGGTAAGTTTTTAAAAATCTTGAGTGCCCTCCTAAGGGAGAAGTGTGCAATTCCATAAGAATCTTTTATTTGAGTTGGGAATTCTTACATAGGTATAAGTGATCTTTGTACCATAATGAATCATTTTTCCAGCTAAATGTATCAGATGTACTGGGATCGTGTTGCAACTTTTGAATGAGTTCCCACACTTCTTCCTCATTATTCCATTCATCCCTTGCTTCATTTATCAATTTGGTTGGATAATAGAAATGGCACAAAGCAATGCTTCCACATCCTCGTCCTTTATTGAGAGTTCATCTACCACAACATTTTGCTTCCCTTTTTTGTAGATGATTTCAAAGTCATAACCCAACATCTTTGTGACCCATTTTTGTTTCTTTTCTCAAAATAATATTTGTTATAAAAAGTATTTAAGACTATCATGAAGTGTTTTTACCTTGAAGTGTCTTCCCATTAGGGAGGGTCATCATTTATTAAGTGCATGTAGTATTTCCAACATTTCCTTCTCATAAATAGATTTGTGTAAGTACTTTCCTTTGATTGGATGAATTTTCAAAGCAATGGTTCCTTCTTCTTGCCTTAAAACAACACCAATTCCATTTCTTGAGGCATCGCATTCCACAATAAATGTTTTTTGTGAAGTTTGGCATAGCTAAGGCCGGTGCTTGGCACATTGCCTCTTTAAGATGTTCAAAGGCCTTTGTTGCTTCTGGAGTCCATGAAAATGCATCTTTCTTCAATAATGTTATTAGAGGCGTTGTTATTCTCCCATAATTCTTAACAAACTTGTGATAATACCCTGCCAACCCTAGAAATCCTCGTAGATGCTTTATGGATGTGGGGATTTTCCATTCCTTAATGCTTTAATTTTTATAAGGTCTACCTTAACACCTTCATGAGATGAAATATGACCCAGATATTCCACCTCTTGTACTCCAAAGAAACATTGGGAGCTTTTTTTCATATAATTGTTTCTCCTCCAATAGTTTGAGCACCTTGTCCAATTGTTAAACATGATCCTTCCAAGACTTGTTGTAGATTAGTATATCATCAAAAAATACTAACACAAATTTTCTAAGGGTTTGAAAATGGAATTCATCAAACCTTGAAAAGTAGAAGGTGCATTGGTAAGGCCAAAAGGCATGACCAAAAAATCATAATGACCCTCATGAGTTCTAAATGTTGGTTTCAAAGTGTCTTCAATCTCCATTCTGTTTGATGATATCCTGAATGAAGATCCAACTTGGTGAAGTAAATTGATCCATGCAATTCATCAATGACAGGAATGGGAAATTTATCTTTAATAGTGAGCTTCTTGTGCTCCCTATAATGCAGACACATGCGCCATGATCCCTCCTTCTTGTGCACCAGTACTACTGGAGCAGAGAAAGAACTTTGACTAGGTTGAATTATACTAGCCTCTAGCATTTCTACAACCATACGTTCAATTTCACTCTTTTGGCCATAGGGATATCTGTAGGGCTTAAAAATTGGAGGAACACTTCCTAGAATCAAATGAACACATGACCATGATCACGAATAGGTGGGAGGCCTTTGGGAGTCTTAAAGACCTTGGAATGATTGTCCAAGACTTTTTGGAGATCTAGAGAAATAGATGATTTCGATGTGGTAACCTCTAGTGAACATAATTGTGCAATTACTCCTCGATGTTCTTTCTTTAGAAGCTTTGTCATTCCGTTAGAGCTGATTATCTTTCCCAGTGTCCATACGATGCCCCTTAATTCAACTTCCTTTCCTTCCGAACAAAATTTCATGAAAAATTCTTGAAAATTAAAATCTATTGTACCCAAGGATTGTATACATTGGACTCCTAGTACAACATTAGCATCGTCCATTGGAATGGAAAGAATTGGGCTATACAATACATATTCTCCCATGGATAGCTTGATATTATGGCACTTTCCAGAGCAATTTATGGTTCCTCCACTTGCAACCATCACTTAAAACTCTTGTGTTGGATATAGGAAGCAATTCAATTCCTTGGCTATCTTACAATGAATAAAATTATGGGTACTACCCAAATCAATCAACACTATTACCTTTTTCTTCTTGATATGTCCTTCTATCTTCATAGTTTGAGGAGTGGTAATTCCAACCAATGCATTACAAGATATGGTCATATTCATTTCTTCTTTCTATAGGGTTTGTCCCTGGTGTATATCCTCTTCTTTTGAAATTTCTTGTTTCTTTTCTTCCTCTTCTTCACAGTATATGTAAAATAATTTCTTCTTGGTACACTTATGACCTTTAGTGTATTTCCTATCACAACTGTAACAAAGCCCTTTTTCTCTTTTTTCTTCAAATAGTTGTGGTGTTAACCTTGTAGGTTGTGGAAGGCTAGGGGCAACAACACTTCCATATTTGTAGTTGTGAGTGGTAGGCTTCCTAGTTGCCATAATTTTTATTTCTACTTTTCTTTCCAACCTGAATGCCTTCTCCAATGAATCAAGTTCCCAAAGGTGAACCTCATGTTGGATGTTATCCTTTAAAGTCCCAATGAACAGATCAATCCTATGCTCCTCTAGAATATATTTTACTCTTATATTAAGTTTTTGGAAGTCCTCAATGTGCTCCATCATTGAACCCTTTTGTTTGAGATTTATCAATTGGCTAAAAAAGGTGTTGTTTTTTGTATCCTCATAATGTGCTATCATTTGTTCCATAAAAATTGCCCAAGTGACAATTTGTTTATGAGAGAAAACCCATCGATACCATACAAACTGACTTGGTTCCAAATATAAAGTTGTAATGCACAACTTTTGTTTGTTTTTCACATTATGGAGATCAAAATATTTCTCCATCTATAGTATCCATGTTATGGGATCCTTGCTATCAAACTTCCTCATATCGATCTTTGGAACATGGTGGGTTTTCAATCCAACATTAGAGTTTATGAAATCATGATTAACTTTTCTTTTGTTCTCATCATGACTTTCCTCTACTACCCTTTCACCATTAGTAAACATTTCTTGTAGCAATTTTGTCAAATCTATCTTCAAATCTTCCATTTTTCCTTCCATATTAGCTTCCACATCATTCATCTTAGCTTCCACACCTTTCTTTAAACCATCCATCTTAGCTTCCATGCCTTTCTTTAAATCATCCATCTTATCTTCCACGCCTTTCTTTAAACCCTCCATCTTAGCTTCAGTTACTTTTCATGAGAGTCAATTTTGTTGCACTTGGTCTCGTAATTTTGATATATCATGTTGCATTTCTTCCTCTTCTTCATGCATCATGCTAGAGCTTTTAGGTTGCTTACTAGTTGTTTCCATTTTCCTTCTTCGAGGAATCAATTAATGATAATTATGCTTCACTATGCCCTTTGAATTCCTTCAGACTAATTTTTCGAACCAAATTTATGCAAAATTTAAAAAAACACTACACATCATTTTTCACTTTGTAGGAGCTCGATATTGAATCTATTGTATCTCAGAAATTTTGGATCTCGGGTTCAAAATTGCAAAAATGTGGTAGCTCTCTAATTCCTCTTTCCAGTGCCACCAGTCTAATCGAAATTGGATTCTCCAAGAAATAGTTATGCCTAATCTCCCAAGATGACATGATTATACACTTTTTTAGGAGAGCAAACTTGTACAAAGTTCCACGTGTCACTGTTTCAACCTTCAGACTTTAAAATGATGCAATTTAAACTATAGTTTGTCCTCTTTTTGTGACTTCTGATGAAATTTCAATCTAATACTCAGAGAGAATGTTATTACGAGTTTCCCAAGATCACCCGCTTGGGATGTAATTTGGGAGCCTGCAAAAACCCTAACTTCCTTAGATCATATCTCTAAAAATATAGCGAGACAAGATCTGAAATTTAGACCCATGGATCATCGAGATTTCAGATCAAATGGGTTTGTTATTTAGCTTTTGAAACTTTCCAGAAAAAAGGTTATAGCGAAAATTCCACGATGACCTGTTTGGAGCAGCGAAACCCTAGAATTCGAAGCTTTGATACCAAATGTTATGCAATCAGCTCACAAAATAGAAGAAAACATAGACCAGTGCCTTCAAAATCATCCTCTTCATTCGGGAAACCTCCTTTAAATTAAACAAATGAACAATTATTGGATAATACAAATGACTAAACCGCCTTTCTATATATAGGATTCTAAGGGGTCACAATATAATCAAAGCCGACATAACAATAATAATATAAGGGCACAACAATAACAATAGTGGGCTTCTATTGGGCACACTAATAACAATATAGGGATAATAGGGGCACAACAATAAAATTAAAGGGCTACAATGACAATAGTAATGGGGGAATCACTAGTATTATAGGGACCTAACAACTCCACAGCAGAGCAGTGGAGCACAATGAGGACCACGTAGCAAACTCATCGCACAGTATAGGGGCTTCATGGAGAAGCCCCTCCAATTTTTGTAAAAGCATATAGTATTGTAAAAGTTGAATGGTTTTGGACCATAGTTCCTTGTATTTTGGAAAACATTATATTCATTCCATGGTAATGTAGCGATGTAATCCTTCAATGTAATAGTATATATAGGGATGATAATAAAGACGAAAGGCATCAATGATCAATTGGATCCATTTCTATGTTTATCTTCGTATTTTTGTGATATGTACTTTGAAGAAATGGGCAAGGCTCTGCAGTTGAGTGCGCAAATAACCTGCAGTTGTGTGCAGAGCTGAAGAACTATTTTTGTACTAAATTCTCTATTATAAAAAACAATTCTTGTGGACATAGTCCCACATTGGAATGAACCATGGTAAAATATGTGTCTTCGTGTGTTGATGTTCTTATTATCTACACTTCATTTCAGTACTGTGAAGTTTATGGATGTTTATGATATGGTTAAGTAATGAATGTAAGTCTGCGAAGTAATATATAAGTGTGAAGTAGTTCATGAATGATAAGTAGTTTATGAGTGTTATAGCATAAGAAAATACAAAATTGCCACATCGTAGTATCCATCAAGGCTGCAGAAACCTGGTTGTGAAACCTCCCATAATCACTTCAGGTGAGACTTTGCAGGTCATTGCCTAAAGATCTAGTGATTGAGGGTTTTGTTGGTGCATAGTAAAGAATCAAACCTAGGTCAACCCAACCTAAGCCAAAAAAACAGTTCCATTGCCGAGATCAGGATTAGGATCTATTGGGTAAAACAGAAGGAATAAGAATTTGCAGAACAAGAAAATAGAAGTCCTTTTCTATCAACCGAAAGGTGGTTGGAAAAGTATATTTTTCAATACCAATACGAAATCTTCTTTGGTTCATTCCATGTGGATCTATATGAGTGGATATCAAGGTTTACTGAGAGAAAAAGAAAATTTAAGGAGACGAACCTAAGGAGTGGACTCTTGAATTGATACATCGACTCAAGAACACCGACAATAGGATCTCAAGAATTGTTGATTCTTGGATTGATAGCATCTTGGGAGGATTCATTACTAAGTTTGTGGTATACTCGATTGCATTCTATAGTGAAGTAGAATGGAAATTTTTCAAAGGATCGCAAGGTAATTTCTTGAGATCTCTAAAACTTTGGATTAAAATGCTTTTGTGCGAAAAGGGGATTTTATGAATGCACTCAGATTATTAGTTAATTATACATGGGATAAGATTTGAAAAAGATACTGAAAAAATGCGAAGTGGAAAAACATATAGAATAGACACTAGAAAGAGATATCATGGAAAAGATCCAAAGAATTTTATATTAACTTATTATAGCCCTCTTTTAAGTGAGTCTGAAAGTGAAGAAAAATGCCCTGAGAACCCTGAAGTAACTCCTTTGTATTGACCCTTCCAGCCTGAAGGTTCACTGAAGCTAGAATCAAGTAGTAATCAGTGTGCTTTTGGGTTTCCCCATCCCCCTATTCCCACTACCCCCATCCCCCTCCCCTTACGAATCCTCTCCCCCAACCCCTCCCCCCTCCCCCTCCAAGAAAAGAAATATGTCCAATGATATTAAGCTACCTATCATTAGATGGACTAGATCAAAGGATCCATAGCAGTTCTAGTTCTTGTGTAAAGTAGTATGGAGGGCGAAGTAGGTCCATGATGAAAATATGAATAAATCGCAGCTTGTCACGACATTCCAAGATAGATAATTGATGTGGTACATGAAGTATTCAAGAAATCAGATCAGATCATTTGCAGACATTAAAACAATGCTAGTAAAATAATTTAAGAAGACAAAGTCTGAGTCGCAGTGTATCACAAAATTAAAAGAAATCAAACAAAATCCTATTGAGTCTGTTTGGGAATTTGATCAAAGTTTCAAGATATTATTGGATCAAGTGAGCTTCGAAATAGCTCTATATCAACATAAAAAATGGTTTATAGTTGTGATGCTTACACATATAAGATTTTCTTTGTCACAACATAATATAGAAACTCAAGTATAAGCTTTTGAACTTGCGACGAAATTAGAAGCTTCTCCTATAGGGCATACCAATGTGCATTTATGCAGAAAATCCAAAGTCAACTAGAAAATTTGACTCTACAGAAACAAGATATGAAGAAAAGTAAGGAATTCAGAGAAGAAGTGTTGTGTACAAAGTGTAAAGCAAAAGGCCATTCTAAAGAACAATTCCCTCCCTTCAGAAACTACATGGCTAGTGGAGCACCAAATCCTTTTAATTCTGGATCCAACTTATGGTGTGAGATATGTAAAACTAGAAGTGAACATCGAGTAGAAGATTGTTATTTGTTACAAAAATATGTGCAGACCCCTAGAAACCTGTACTACAGGTTCTACAAATCAGTGGGAAATGATGAAAACAATTGTCGAGCTTATGAACTAATTATGGAGCGAAGTGTTGATACATATAGAATCCTAGTTGAAGAGCAAGGACATGAAGGAAGTAGACATCGCAGTGGTCGAAGTGGTTATCAAGGACAAGGTCAAGGTGGTGGAGTTGTTCAAGGTCATGGATATATTTTTTGTTACAACTGCAGATAGGTAGGTCACCTCAAAAGAGGTTGTCAGAATCCTACTATGACATGTAAGTATTGCAAATAATTTGATCATGTAATTGAAGAGTGTCTCGCACTTGTGGAAAAAATGCAAGAAAATAAAAATAAATAGCTAACATAAAACATTCAAATTATGACTACGAAACCAAGGACCGATGAACCTCACATTAATATTGTAACAAGGAGTGGAGCTGCAACTGGAAATGATAAAGCAGATGGAAAGAAGAAAGATGAAGCTACATGGGATAGAAATATTTTTTTTAAAAGCCCCTATTTTTGATATCCAAAATTAAAATGAAGTATTTATTGAAGCAGAGTGATGCTTTATGGATGCAGGAGCTTTGTCATCTAGCATGTAGTAGAATCAAAAGAATAGCTATGGTGTATCATCTTTGACACAAGGCCAGGATATGACAATACAGGAACAAGATGCAGCATATAAGGTAGATACTTTAAAATATTTTCTTCAAACTTGTATGAAATTGTTTCGAGATCAAAGAGTTGTAGAAGGACTTCAAGAATTAATAAATTCTTGTGCATCTAAATAAGTATCACAGAGTGAGATGCGCGAAGTTAACAATTTACATAGACAGAAGAGAACTGGAAAGGAAATGAGGCTTAATGCACAAATAGGAGAATATGACATGGACCAATTTATTTTAGATCTGGGATTTGAAGCTAATATCCTGACAAAGAAAACATGGGAGTTAATGGGAAAACCGAAGTTGCAATGGTCACCTATTCAGCTAAGAATGGAGAGTCAACGAAAGATTGTTCCTCTAGGAAGATTATCAAGAATTATAGTGGACATTGAAGGGGTGCGAACTACCACTACTTTTGGAGTGATAGAAATTGTTGATGACAGTAACCACTATCTTGCAGTACTTGGACTAGATTGGGAATTTTCCAACATGGCTATAATCGACTTAAAGAAGAGGGAAATAATATTTGAAAGCAACAGCATGAAAGTGAAAGTTCCTTTGGATCCATCAGAAGGAGCAAGGTATACTGAACCAGTTAAAGAGGAGTATAACATAGCTGTATAGATAACATCTATTAGATGATAACAAAAGAGCAAGACTGTGTTAACCTATTGAAGGAAAGTTGAGTTGGGAGCATGAAATTTCCTATGCTTTAGATTCAGAAGAAGAATTGGAAAATTGGAAAAATAGGTTACATGAAGTATCTATGAGGCGATGTGCAAGACTTACTAAAGAAATTCGTTGTATGACAGCTAAGGTATGTGAATTACCTTTTTATGATGGTTTGGGTAATATAAATAATTTTCTTGAATAATATGAAGAACAGGTACTATAGTTTCAAATATTGTTGGCCTTGGACATAGCCCTAAGAGCTACTCTTACTAAATGGTGGTGTACACATAAGAAGAATATAGGAACTTGGAAATAATTTTGAAGGTTGGTATGGATAAGGTTGGTCAGGTAGAAATAGATTTGGCACATAAATATGATGGAAGGATATTCCATGAGAAGAATGGGTGCATGGATTCATCCATACATTGGAGACAAATCCTCAAAATCGGTACCTTGAAACAGAAATTCAACATTGTACTTCGAATTGGGAAGAGATGATTGATGGGTTTATATTGACATTTAGCTTTTAAGATGATTTTCCATATATATATTCAGCCCTTCCAATAGTTAAACAAAAGATTTTTGAGAATGAAATTCCACTCACTTGGCAGCCTGATTGGGTTGCGGAGCTACAGATGTATTGGAATGCTACAACATCACTGCAGAAGAAGATGAAGACCCTCACAATACTAACATAGAAGAATATGAAGGCTACCATGAAGTGAATGGACCTGAGTTATAAATGCCTTATATAACGAATCCATTAAAGAAAAAGAAGGTTAATAAAGGATCAGAAGGGGCGCCGAAGTTTTCGAGGATAAGAGATTATTGGGATGAAGAACAGTCAGCAAAGTGACAGATCTTTTGCATGAATACCAGAAGTTATTTCCCACTAATTTTTCATATATGAAGGGCATAATAGGAGAGTTAGTAGTTATTAAGATTCCTCTAAAGCCTGAAGCGAAGTCAGCTAAGAAAAGGCCTTATAGACTGAATCCAAAGTACAAAGAAAAATTGAAGAGAGAACTTGACAAAAAGATAGCAGCTGGAATCATTGAACTTGTGGAAGAATGAGACTGGGTAACTCCTATGGTGGCATAAGAAAATAAAACACAAGGAGAAATCAGGATTTTTGTTTATTTAAGGAAATTAAATGATGCATGTCTATATGACCTGTTCCCTACTCCTTTCACTGATGAAGTATTGGACAATGTAAGAGGTCAGGAAGTTTATTCATTTACAGATGGATTTTCAAGATACCATTAGATTAGAATTGCACCAGAAGGTCAACGTAAGACTTCCTTCGCTATATCAGTATACAATGATGCCTTTTGAACTGAAGAATTCCCCTGCCATATTTTCAAGAGAGGTGGCTTCATCTTTCAAAGAATATATTCACAAGTTTTTATAAGTATACTTTGATGATTAGACGGTATTTGGGTTATTAAATAAACATGTTTCTAGCTTAAGGTTGATGCTCGACAAATGTAGGCAGTATCAGATTTCTCTGAATATCAAAACGTGCATATTCTATGTACATTTTGGTATATTTCGAAGGCATATTGTTTTCAAGAAAGGATTGATGGTGGACCCTGTGAAGGTTGCTATTATTGAGAATTTACCTCCAACAAAGATAATGAGACAGCTTTACACCACATTGGGACATACAGGATATTATAGAAAAATTATCAAAGGATATGCATAGATCATTGCGCCTATGGAAAAATTGTTGAAGAAAGATGTAACATTCCTATGGAAAGAAGAATGTCAAAAGATCCTTGACACACTAAAAGAAAAGATGGTAACTACTCTTATACTATTATTCCCATTGTTACCACTCTGTAAATATTTCAAGGCCGAGGAGAGAAATCCCTGAGGTAACCACAAACCTCTTTTGAACAATAATCTAGCCCTTCTGGTCTAGAGAAGGCTCTCTCTATAGGGTCATTCAGTCAATTAAACAACTGAGTTTTTCATATTTTACTCTAGCTCTTAAGCACAAGAGAAATGAATTTCTTTTATGTTTTTAAAATTTTAATGACAAAGTGACAAAGACATGCATTGGGCATCCTTGTTTAGAAAATATCAATGATTAAAATGGGATAGAAAGAAGTTCTTTAGTAAGGGAAAGACAACCACCATTTTGGATCTTTAAAACAGGTTGTAGTATATGGTGGAGGAAAACAATATTACAATCCAATAAGAATAAAGAATCTAGGGATCAATTTTATACTCAATTTCATATGAAAAACATGAATATTATTTTAGAGAAAAACAAAGCACCTATCTTAGATGAAATCTTCTTTCATTAACCTCTTTCAAATAATAAAGACAATTGATTTATGAATAACTGAAAGAAATGTAGTATGAGTAACTGGGAGCATAAGGACATATAAGAACATACGAAACCACATCACCAACATATGTTGACATAGGAATCCTTGAAATAAATAACTTTGATCTTCTTCATTAATCACTGAAAAAATACAACATACACTAAATTATGTCTCTTGTATTTGTCAATCAATATCTTCATAGTGTTTGGTGGTCTTAAATACATTTTCAACACAATAGGCCCATATGACCAGATACATTGCATCACTTATCCACAGAGTGGAACGAATATAACTATCTTAGCAACATCATTATTTTTTTTAAACAAGAAAAACTAAACAAATCTAACATAAAAGCTACAATTTTTATCCTTAAAAAAAACACAAAGTACTTTGTCTTATATCCTAGCTAATGGCATATTCATTCATTTTATCTTTATCGCTAGCATCACAACGGAAAGGTAGAAATCTGATGAGTTGGAGTAGGACCCATCCGATGTCTCAAACATTTCAAAAATTTGAATTCATAAATCGAATTTAAAAAACCTTCATAATTCTGGCAGTAAGAAATTGTAAAAAATGGGTCTCCAAGTAACACCAGTAAATCCTGAATGGTAGCACCTATGTAAAATCTCATATAGGTTTTTGTAGATGAGTTTTTTTTCAAAAAAACCTCTCTCATTTCCTTCAAATTATTCCCCATCTTCTCAGAAACTGTTCTACAAAATCATGACTAAAATAGGAAAATACATAGTCCAAAAAATAGGCCTTAAAGATGCATTCAAAACTCCCTATCTATGACACCCGTGCAGAAATTGGAATAGGTTATTGTGATTTGGTTTAAGCTTGATAAAACTCTTTCAGTTTTTTCAAATTTGCCTCCATGTGGTCAAAATCAGCATTTCAAAATGATGACTAAAATAGAGTATTTTGTGCAGCACTATGAAGCGAACACTCTGAGTAACACTCCATGCTTTGTATAATTGCAGACCTCCTCTGACAAAATGGATCAAATGGATAGGCTTGAAATGGTTGTGTGATGGTGTATAAATATTTAACTATGCTCTCCAACACTTGCAAACCACCTAAATGGTTGATACCCACCTGCATAGTGACCATGCCTCCCATTAACTTGACACTCCTTCTTGCTTTTGATGAACCCTTGATGAAAAAAACCTGACAATGACAGACAGTGACCTTTGAGACTATGATAGAAACAATGGTCATAGACTCAAATTTTCAAAAACTGAAAATTAAAGGTCATGGAAAATACATTTGAGGATGAAAACTATTGAACCTAACATTGGCTCCATTGGGGATGACAACCTCCTAACAACGTGTCTTGAACAAAAATGTAGACTAGTAGCCTATTCAGACCATTAGGCAATGGAGTCAAACACTAAAAACTGAAAATATGACTCATGGACCGAAAACTTAATTATTGACTAACTGAACTTACTTATGGTAGTAGATCATCGGAATATTAGGGCCTTCTGCTAGGGCTTCAAATTCCAATGATAACTACCCACACCTGCTGAAGAAATATATGCATTGTTGACTAAAGGGGGACTGACCCAGGTTCAGAGTTATTCATGCCAACCAAAAAACCATAACAGCTGGCCCTTTCGGCAACAACCTACGTAGCACAGGCTGCAGTCTCACCCAAAGCAATATTGGGGGATGTTAGAACTAGGTTTCTGCATCTAGAGACCTGTTTGATGGTCTTCCTAAGGATCTTATATCTTAGATATTCCTTTGTATATACCTATCCATTCCAACTGTCAACTACTGCAACTCTATCGAAACAACCTTCAAACCTTTGTGAAGGTACTTGATTGTACTTAACTTGCATAAAGGATTTAGATTCACTACTTTCACACAATAAACTGTATATTTTGAAGCCTTTATGACCTAGATCTATCGTCACTGAGATCTATCCTTTCTGAACATCTAACTACTGCAGATTTATCTAAGGACTTCTTGATCTCCACAAAGGAGGTTAACTATACTTATTATGCATAAACATTACAGATCTATTTATTTTTCACAGAAATGAAGCATTAATTCACATAAAACATATCACAAAGAGAATATACATAAACTTAAACATAAGTAAACAAACAAGGCACATATGCACATATTCGGCTCAAAACAGCCTTTATTAAGATGTAAACATTTAGATACAGACTTCTTATCCCCGAGCACCCAATTGCAGGGGCTTGCAGACATATCGAAGTCTCTGCGCACTCAGCTATAGGAGCCTTCCCCTTTCGCCTAAGTACAGGAAACATACTTTTCCTGCCTTAGCACCTTTCCCTTACAATGATTCTTCTCCAAGCATTATCCTCTAGACTCGCTATGACTCAACTATATATAACATTTTCATTACAATACCATGGCTCACAGACCATGGGTAAGTCTCAAAACCATCATATCAAATACCTATATAATACTAATTCCCCTTTGAATATTACTTAGCTTCGCGCTCCTCTTCCACATTTCGCAGAGACTTTACATTCTTTAACAAAAATATTACATAAATTGACTTCATTGATAAAAATTGATCCCAGCGATCCCATCCCAATAGGCCCCCAACACATATATGGTGACTCACCCTCGAGTCACTTGGTTGGCTTCTCTACTTTGTTATGGAGGTCATTGAACTCAAGCTTCAATACTTCAAGGTTCATTGTGCTCTGTACTATGGCCTGTTGCACTTCTTTGACCAGCTTCTCTATAATTGGCCCCTCTGAACTCCTTAGCTAAATCCACCCCTTTATAGGGAAATTTCGTAATTATGTGGATCAACATGTCTATCATGGGGATGGGTTTGCCTAACCACAAACACCCATCTTGCACCAGTGTGAGCAATTGGCACACACAGATAGTATTAATAATTGATCTGTGAAAGTGTGGCACACACAGCATATGTAGCAATCCATCCTGCTTGACCCCTTTTACCCATTCAATTGGTTCCAGCCTTGTGACCCCAATCTCTTCATAGTAAAGCTTAGTCATGTACTTATTGATGGCCAATTTCTGAAATTTTTCATGGTTGGCAAGATCCCAATCCTCCATTTTTAACACAAGGATATGCAATAAGAGCACACCTTCAAATAACACTTCTTTCGGTAGTAGCAGCATAGAGATTGTGAACTTGCCCAAATTCAGGTCCTTGGGTACATTCACTTTCCCTTTTCATGGTGGGATATACGTTGAGAGCCTAGTGATAGGCTCACCCTCATCAGAATCCAATTCCTCAACTCCATCATACGGTGCTTTTGCATCCAAATCCATGGGTTTATACGGTTGTTTTTCCTTGTCCATCCTTCCTTTCTGACGAACCTCTGCGACGTTCTTCCTCAGTGAATGCCTCACCAATACAATTTGCGGTTTCTTCTGCTTCTGCTTAGTAGTAGATTGCTTCGGCCTAGGCAACTGTGGTGCCATAGGCACAAATGGCATAGCTTCCACCGATGCAACTTCAGGGTCTTCCGCTTGAGAGATAGCAGCTTCAGAACTTGCAAGCTTGGCAGAAATTTGTTCCAGGATAATATTCTGGTTCCACTTAGATAGTCCCGCAAATGTTGCGCTTGCAACTAAATCCTCCCAAGTCTAATGATTCATAAAGTGAAAACAATAGGGCTCATATGCAATTTTCAGAAGGAAAAGTGTTCTACGATAGACCAACATGCCAGATTTATAGGTGATTTCGAATTCAAATCAGACATTTCCCTCCATTTTCTAATCATAAATGCATCTTTGGTGGAAAATCTCCAAATATTTTCACCAAAAATGTCTTCTACCTGTGCCTCCTAATGATATTTTCATTATCCAATCATGAATAGTGACTTCAATGACTACTTTTGGACCCATCTACATGGCACCGTCATCCATGGCGTAACCCTCCGAGCGCACCTCCTCCTGGTGTGCTGCTCACTTTCCTAGAATAGCCACCTTACTGCATTTTCCTCTTCTTCAGGTAGTGTATTTTATATTCCTTCTCTCCCTTGTAGCTGCCTGGAGAACTAAGACTATACTGCTACGGTTACACTAAAATTTGTCACCATGACTATTTGCAGTCATTATGGCTCCATCAACAGTCATACTATCCTCCTTGGCAAGCCTCATACCTCTGCTCTCCATGTCAAACTTCAAGAAAGAGAGAAAGTCATTAAAAACATGGTTATCTCTGGGTACACAGTTTCTCTCTACCTTACCTGCGTATACGCATCTCAAGTTCACAATATCTGCGTCCTTGCACGCTCTATATGTAAAGAGGTGGGTGCATACTCCTATAAAGGTCAAAAGGCGCGAGTTTCATCTTTAAAAAATTACTTGTGGTCATTTCTAGAGCTTTCTAGAAGCTTGTTTGACGTGTATTGAGCGCCTCCAGATGGTTCATGTATCCCTATGAAAGAGGAATTTATCCCATCAAGAGAGGAGCTACCCCATCCAAAAGAGGGAGTATCCCATTGATGTTGAACCTGAATAACTTCCTCTAGAACACTATAAATACAGGCATTGGGGCAAAGGAGGGGAGGTTGAAAGCTGAACATTCCAAAGGGGAGATGCTGCTAGAATTAGGATTTCCTTTTAGAAGCTTGTGAGGAGAGATTACCATCCTTTCTTGTTTCATTTGGAAGTGGGTGAGCTTGTCAAAGTAGAGGAAAACTCTTGCTGGACCCTGGGAGGGACTTGCACAACACCAAGGCTCAGGTTGTAATGGTTTCTTTTTTGTTTCCTTAATACACATAAGTCCATTCTTCTCAATGATTTGTTGTTAATGAATTGTTTCATATACTCCTTGGTCTGATAGATATGCTTTATTTTATGATGGATATTCAGATGCTATGTAATCGTTTGCTTTGTCAGTGTATGCAGGTCTGAAAGTGAAGGAGGAGCTCATCTGGATCAGCAAGGCTGGACTGCTACAACAAGCGTGGGACCTAAGGTAAGATCGAAAACATTTGAATTCTCATAGAATGATGTGTATCTAGAGAAGGATAGCTCTTGTTTGGTTTGTTTGTCATTAGAGAGTCTTAGACTCCTAGGAAGGTTGGATTTGTCCGCAAATATAACTCATTCCGTGTGACAAATTGGCGACTCCACTGGGGACTCCATTAATGGGATTGATTTTTCCTTTGTTTGATACTTTGATTTGAGAAACTCTGATTTCTTTCTATTTTTTGACTGATTGACTATGAACTTGGGCAGACTAGCTTAGGGTTGAGTTAGTTTTTATTTTTCTTGATTTTGAGAGTAGTACGCACCCTCTGAGTTAAGCACAGTGCGTACTTGTACGCACTTTTTCTTTGTACACAGAGCGTGGCCGCACCTGTGCCAACAGGTTGCCTGCGTACCCCTGTCAAAACCTTAGAAAATTTCAATTTTTTCCTTTTTACCCATTAGAGTTTGTTTATAGTTTATTTATTGCTGCCTAGATCCACTGGTTACCTGTCAGAAGCTTTCATCTTGGCTAATTTCATTGGCATTCCTACTTTAAGCTTTCATCAATTGGGTGTTTTGAGTCTCCTTTTTGAGAAATTCTTAATTTGATTTCCTTTGGTCATTACTTGGAGGTTTGTCTCAGTCTTTTCACAATTTTGCATCTTTTTGCTCTTGTTTTTGCAAAAAAAATTCCCCCTCATTCGCCGGGGGGGGCGCTAAGTTGTGTATGAGTGTTAATCGCCTTTGAGTATTTTATTTTTTGATCTTTGGAAATCTCACCCAATTTTCTCAACTTGCACTTGATTGGTTCTTAGATTACATTAGAATCATCTTGTGTTTGAGAATTCTCTTGCATAGATTACATTTGCATAATTAGAATTCTCCTTTT
>APFE031426819.1:40646-60697 GCA_000404065.3 Pinus taeda
ACTCAAACTTAAGAGAAGCTTCTCGTGGGTCCCTTATGACCCTGAAGGTTTCATCAGTGCAAGGAGGGTTAAATATAGGCTGCTAGCCTATAAACATGCCCCACTCCCTCAAGTACAACATTTTTCTAATCAAGATTAATGGGTGCCTGAAACAATAGTAGAGGAATTGACTCAGGAAGAAATAATGGAGCAGAATGTAAGGGACTTGGGAAAAAATCTTGACTTAGACTCTTGTCAACAGGTCTTTGAGAAACGAGTCCAAGCAGGAGAAGGTACCTCTACTACCCCAGCTACACAGGACATCCAGCAGGCTCCAACATCAACAACCACAACAAAAGAAAAGGAGAAGATGGATGAACAACAGGAGGTAGAAACAGGGCAGCCTAGTACTTCAAAGGACCAGCAATCAGGACAGGCCCCTCCACTGCAAACTCAACAAACTCAAAACCCAGTTTTGCAGACCCCTCTCAATGATGAGAGAGGGAAAAAGAGAGACAGAGAAGAAATCACACCTCCAACAGGGTCATCACAGCAACCAGAGGCCAAGAGGCCGAGGGTAGACCCTGAAGCAGAAGAAGGAGACATAAGTGAAGAGCTGGCAGAAAGCCAAAGCAAAGAAAGACAGATGAGCCAACAGACTGCCACTAGCTCTTTTCAACTAGAACAGGCTCAATAGCATACTGTGGAGGTGTCCTCCTCCAGACATCAGGTTAAAAAACCAGCCACAGTTAAAGAGGGCTTCAAAGAGATCAAGGCGCAAAATGAATTGCTAAGGGTACAGCTCTATGAGCAATTCCTGAATACAACCCCAACAAAAAAAAAAAAGATTGATGGCTGCCTTTGATCTAAAGGAAGAAAAGATGATCTTCACTCATCTAAAGCCAAATGTCCCACACCCAAAGACCACATCAGATTATTACAGGACAAATCTAGAGGTCTTTGCTAAAGACATACATCCCATGGATCAAATTGAGCTGCACAAACAAACTGGGGAGATGGTGTATGCAACACTTGCTGACAGGGCAATGCTGGCCCATCAGCTAAAAGAATCCCTAAAGAACACAAACAGACAGCTTGATTTGGAAAGGATGTCCTCCTTCGCGAAAGACAACAGAATAAAGACTTTGGAGGACATAATTATTGATTTGGGGCATGACCCAAAAGATCCAAAGGGTGTTAGAGCCCTTATGAAGAAAAAGGAGGATGATATAGCTGCATTGAAGAAACAGGAAAAATTGCATCCTACCATCCATCCTGACACAGCAGAGCTTGCACAAGAAAAACAGGTGGATAACGCTATGGAGCTGCTCCTAGTCATGAACCAAAGGATACTACAAATGGAGGTAGAGTTGGAGAAAGCTATACAGGACAAACAAGGGGAGTCAGCCTCCCAGCCCCTTCAAACCTTAACAAACCTTGAACCTGCCCCTCCAGCACAAGTAACAACAGCCCCTCCTACTGCTCCAGCACCTACTACAGCTACATCAGCAACTGGAGCAACAGTAGAAGCCACAGCAGCAGCAGAATCCAGCATGGGCATGGAGGAATTGCTGAAGGCTGTTAAAGAGCTAGAAAACCAAGTCACAGAAATAAATATTGCCAAGTAAAAACTAGCCAAGCTGGGGGCCAGTTATGACAAATCAAAGATGATTGTGGCAGAAAAAAAAGAGAAGTAAAGGCCTTGGAGGCCAAAGTAAAAACTCTAGAGAATGAGTTGATACTAGGTAAGACCCTAGCAGAAATAAAGAAGATAATTTGGGCCAAAATTGGCCAATCTATACAGGACCAATGGAGGTCCATTCAAGAAATCTTTGAACAGGTGGAGCTAATAGAAATAGCTCATGTAAAGATTCAGAGAGCCAGGACAGCCCTGGGAATAATGCCTGAGTAGGCCACCAAAATGATTCACTTTCTCAATAACCGCACTAGGGAAGAATTGGTTGCTCTACAAATAGCCAGCAGAACAGATACAATCCTCACAGCCAAGAAGGTACTGACATTGAGGAATTTCACTCAGACACTGGAGAGGAAATTTCAGGCAATGAAGGTTGAGATAGATGAATTCAGAGCTAAAATGGTTGTTTTACAGGACAAAGGACTGCCAAGCTTAGTGACTGGTACAGGAAAATTGCTGTCATATAATCAGTATATGACAAGGATCAACAATTATGTTGAAAACCAGATCACAGCATCCAGCATCTCCACAGAAGAAGCAGGGCCTCCCTCTGGGCAAACTCTCTATGACAAGCTGGAGAATCTATTCTTTATAGAGCATGAAATTAATCATCTGTTTGAGGTCCCTCCTAATTTTTATAGAGACATAGAGGCAGATGAGACAGTGGTTAAAATGAGAAGACATCAGTTACCCCCAGCTGATTGGTGGCAAGCAATGTTGGAAATTTTTCCTAGATAATTCCACTTTGCTGTTTGCCTTTTTTCGAGAAATATCAGCATACAGGTCAGCAGACAGGTCAGCAGGAAAGTCAACATACAGGTATAACAAACAGCATACAGATGACTCAGCAATCCACCCAAATAGTAGGCCAAAATTAACGCAGCATTTAATGCACTGCTACCGCCTACTTTCCACAGCCAAAAGTCAAATCTGTCTGACAAAATAATGTCAGCTACCTCATCATTTAAATTTATATTTATATTGTCATTTACTTTTTGTAAGAGAGTTGGTGGTGCAATTTATTGCACCATAACTCTCCACTAAGATATTTTATACCCTATTTTTGTATATATATCCCCTCATATAACGCATTGAGGGTCGGTTGTAATACAATTCTTCCTAAAGAGCTCTGATGTATACTGAAGACCTTTTGATAATAAAAATTGCTGATGGAGATTGCTGGTTCCAACGCTGTCTGAAGATGGATATGTAAAGCTCTGTGTTGTTGCAGAATTCCTGTGTCATTTGCTGAATCAATTAAGTTTCTCTTAACTATAGTATTTTTCCTGTTTGTTCCATAACTTTGTGTTTTTATAATCTTATTAAATAGAGAAAAAATAAGCCTAGGATGTTCAAACACCCTAAGCTCAATCTCTATTTCTAAATATGTTTTCTGCTGGATATAGCCATGGATATGAATTCTTAATTGCTCATGTCTAAACTTATCCTAACATGGTGAATACTGTTTAAGAATTCTTAACTGCTCTTAAGCATTACTTTCATGTTTCTTCATTAGCATAGTGAAAGATTCTTAACTGCCTTTCACTCACTAAAATCCCATTTTTCACCAACAAATCTGATATATTGTTTCACACATGCCTAACTTGATCTGCAGCAACATTTTGTCTCCACAGATCCACTTTCAAAAGCACCAATATCTCAACTCTATTGCCCAATGGAACAAACCGTCCTATAAATCTATACTTCAGTTCTAAAAGAATTCACCAACCCACCAAATTCAAACAAACAGTGCATCATAACTAGTCTAAAACACTCATCAAACAATTCTAAAACTATAAAGAGAGATCCCTCTCTGGTTACAGGTAGGCTAGGACCTGTAACTGCAAGATTGGTTAGTGGTTACCTCGGCCATATTCCCTTTAGGAAGCAGGGAACAACCTGAGTGATAACAGATACCAAATCACAATAAGATTAACAAACAACTTGTTTCACTACTACACCAAGGGCACTTTTAAGACATTTTTTTAAGACAAAAGAAATCTTTTGTCTTAAAAAGTCACTTTTTATTTTAATTATTTTACATTAGAATTTAATATGAATTGGATTGCCTTAAATATAAAATTTAAGACGAAAACAATTTGAGACAAAATTTTTTTAAGACAAAACTTTATATTTAAGACAAAAAAAACTTAAGATAAATATATTTTAAGACAAAACATTATATTTAAGACAAAAATAGATTGAGACAAAAGTATTTTAAGACAACTTTATATTTAAGACAATGACCACTTAAGACGAATCCCATTTAAGACAATTAACAATTAAGACAAAAACATATCAATTTAAGAAAATATTATCTAACAACTACAAAATTGACTCTCACAGTGCACCCTAAGTCCACTACATTGCGGGCAACTACTGTATCATGCATATACCAATGCTACTATTTCACTTTCCATTCATGTTATCTTATATAAATACAATGACTTGTTGGGCTCTTCGTTTTGTGGGGGTAGCCGACTCTGAAGAACATAAAAACTTTCCCTGGCAAGATTTCCCAAACATTAATTACTCTTTTGTCCCTTCGATCTCTACTGATATGATTAGAGACAACTTGTATGTTGTTGCATTCTAGACTACTACATGGAGGGGAATTTTAAGACAACTTTTTAAGGAAAAATAAATCTTTTGTCTTAAAATTTTCAATATAATGTGCTATAAAAAAAGGTAAGGGATTAGGGGTTCGCCTTTACGCTATTGATGGTTTCTTCGGGAAGTAGAGTGATGGAGGTTGACAACAACTAATGGGATTTAGGGCGATGGAGGCTGAAAAAAGAGGTGTGCATCATGAGAGGAGTGATGGAGGCACTTTCGAAGAACGTTAATAGGTGGTAACATAGTTGGAGTACTTTTTGGGGTCTCCATTGATTGTGTTTTAATATGTGTTTTTTTATTGTTTCATTTAGTTTGAACGCTCCTTGTATCCGTTGGTTGTTATTAGCAAATTATTGTGCTAGAGTCGCAACATGGATTAGATTCACTTGAAGGATTGTTGAAAAGTCTGGCAAGAAATTCTCAATTTGATTTTCCCTTGATTAAATTAAGAAAATTTGAATTTCCACATTAGCAAACAACCTGGATGCAATTAGCTTGTATGACATGATTTGTGCCACCCATTTTACTCAATAAATTCAAGTTGGAGGAGTTAGAGTTCAGTTAAGCATGTGTGATTTCTAATTTGTAACAGTTAAAGTCAATTATCTCAAGTTGTTTTCAGTTAAACTAGGTCTAACTGTTGGAGGAACTAGTGGAAGGCTGGTTCTACAGTGAGACTTTAGTCAAATGTAGTGATCATCCAGTTAAGTGATCAATCATCCCAAAATTTCTAGTGCATGCAAAAAATTCAAGTTCCCCAGCTATGGTGGAGATTCCAAGGTAGTGTAATATTAGTTGTAGACTAGTCTTGACAATACAAGTGTTGCATGCAGTCACATGACCAACCTTAGGAATTGTGCAATCCATTTTGGAAAAAACCTAAATAATAGGGGCCTAATTTCTCAAGGAATTGCAAAAGGAAATAGGGGCTCAAGCAGAGGTAGAAATTGACAAGGCTTGGGTTTGAGCTTCTTAGTGAGCAGAGAGATAGGTTATTCACTTATGGGTTGTGCATAGTTGAGTAAATCAATTGTAATACATCTATATTCATAAGATTGATGCAAGAATGCATTTGTGCAATTAGAAGATTTCATTCCCCATGAAAAATATTTTGTGCAGGTATTTTATTTCTTATTGCATGTCTGAATTTTTTGTTCTAAATTGTGAATTAACTTTTGTAGAGTAGTAGAGTAGGTCTATGTCTTATGATTTTAAAAAAACTTCATGATGAGTTGCAAATCTACACCATAATTTCTGCATTGTATCATAGCAAGATTCACATTAGAGCATGAATTTTGAATTTGTTTCTCAGGAGGTGTTGTAGCATTTTTTGGTTTTGATTAGATAGAATGTTTTAAAAAATGTTAAGTTAGGATATGGACATAAAAATAATGAATAAAATGTTAGCTTTGAAAAAATCTTGATGATGATGTCCATATCAAAGAAAATGTTAGGCTAGCTGTTCTAAAAAAATCAAGGCAAAATGAAAATTTTAGTTAGAAAGAAAAAAAATAAACTCTGAAAGTGAGCAAGTCTAAATGCCACTACTATGTTTCTACAAATAATGGTTCCGTGCAACTTTTTTTAAATGCCA
This sequence comes from Pinus taeda, assembly GCA_000404065.3. NCBI lineage: Eukaryota > Viridiplantae > Streptophyta > Pinopsida > Pinales > Pinaceae > Pinus > Pinus taeda. Next base: position 46,532 of record APFE031426819.1, read on the forward strand.
CAACTCATGACATTAATATTGTTTAATCTTGACTGCTTCATGCTTTAAATTTGATGTTATAGTTAGAGAATAAAGATATGTCCAAGCTGTTTAATCTTGGCAGATCAATAGTTAGGTAGAGAATATTAAGGTGCTCATTAGTTTAATCTGAACCCTTGGATGTTATAAGGGTAGATTTAGATATTTTGTTTTTGTTAAATAAGAAGAAGAAAAAATGGTAGGATAGGAAAAGGGCGAGTAGAGAAAAGTTGCAGAATTTTAATGGTTGATTGGACAGAATGTACATTTATCATGTTTCTATGCTCATGAGGCAATTATACAAGGAAAATGAAGGTATACTTGATCAATTAATTAGCTTCCCATATATCCCCATTCATTCCTATATTCACTAATTTCCCATTCCTACCTTAATATATCCATATTCATTCATTTTCCATTAAAAATCCCTTTTCCTAAGGTAAAAATCCTTTCTAGCTAAGAAAAGTAAATATCCCATACAAAATCCCTTTTCTACCATCAAAATCCATTTTTACTATGTAAAAACCCTTTTTACCATTTAAATCCCCTTTTACCCTAAAAACCCATAAAGAGATGCTTTCCCTAAGTATTAATGCATATATTAAAGGAAAATAAGCCAAAAAGGCATTTTACTTAGTGTTATTCCTCTTTTCCTCTATATCTCATATTAACACTAACATATAGTAATAAATCGTTAATATTTTCCCTCTCCCATATAATATAGGTCCTTTATTTAAAATATCACATCGGTGGGATCCACAACCCTTTAAACATCCATATATTGTAGTTTTATTAAAAAACTATGTATTTTATATAAATATTGCATCGCAATATCAGCAGGTTGAAAGCCCTTTATATAAATTAACCTCCTCGCATTGCGAAACCTGATTGCGATATACGAAGGGAAGTCCTGACTTGACTAGTTATATGTCATATTTCATAACATATTGCATCCACCTCATTGCAGCGTCCCACTATACCATAAACATTTGCCCATTACGATCTCCGATCATGATGGGATGTGGACCTGACATGGATATATATCATAATATAATGTCACATCGCATTTGTCCCTCTATCATAGTCCCGTTTATCGCATATACCTCCTACCACTGTGATTTTTGACATTCGATAGGAGCTCGGACCCAACCATATATATATTGCAGTTCACCCCCATATCGCATCCGACCTTATTGCATGCCTTTGTGATAACCCTGCTCCCCCCCAAAACCCAATTGCGATATGCAATATAAGACCTACACTCGATGCCATTATCCACTGGCATTAATAAAATTTCAAGACTGCATATTGTGTTTTGCGATGATTTTGTGTTAAATCATCTTTTCGATTTAAATGTGGAAATGACCCAAAGCCTTCATTTAAGCCGCTAATCACATTTTGACCATGATTAAACCATTCCCACCATATTTAATCCCTTCGTACTCCCTCTCTCACACTGTTCACCTTTGCCTGATAATGTAAAAGAAGACTGTTTTTTCCATTAAACGCATTTTAATGCCATTTTGCTCTATATGTCTTTTTTATACACCGCAGCCCCAAAAATGCCTCTACAGCCATTAAATCATGTTTTCACCTCCCATATGCCCTGGACTCCTTCCGATATCCTTTTAAAGCTCAAAAAATCAATTGAAGACCTCATTTGTCACCTCTGTTTTTCTTAATAAGTTCTGTGTTTTGCAGGGAAGACTATTGTTTCAAGCTTATAAACAAATAGCCTGCTAAACAGTTGGGAGATAAATGTGAGCGGTTTACTGTTGAAAAACACAGTAAAAGCTTGAATGCAGAGTAAGTGTTAAAATGAGAGTAGTAAAGGTCACTGAGCCAGGTCAAAAGAGAGTTACAAAGTTTAAAGAAGTCAAATGAAAGATTAAAATGAAGAAATCTGCCAATGTAGAGGATACAAACAAAAAATTAGCCAAAAGGGAAAAAAAATAGACAAACAAAGCTAGCACAACCTAAACAAAGGGGATAGCAAGAAGCAGTTCAAACAACTGCCCCTATCTTCTTGCATGAAGATCTTTTCCTTTCCTAGAATAAATCTTAATCAATTTTAGGATATTTCTTAAGTTTATTATTGTATAAATAACTCTTTTCTAGAGTTGAAAAGGTGTTATATACATTTTTGGGCACTGCAACCCCAATCATACATGTCCATAAACAAAGGGCTTCGAAGTCCCTAAAAGTGTTGCTTCACACCCTAAAAGAACAAGGTCAGTTGATTACATCTTCTCCGAGAAGTTCTCCATGAAAAACTTCTCAGAATTGGTCAAAACTGGACCATACAGGTTGCTCAGTGCTAAGGGTGCAATGCATCCCACCTGCTTAGTGTAAAGGGTGTGATGCATACTAGAAAGCCCTTCTGTAGGGTGCGATGAGCGAGAGTGGAAAAATGGCAGAGACAGTTTGCGAGGTGGAGAATCATGGAATCTCCTAGAAACTTCTCCAATGACACTTGCATCTCTGAATTCTCCCAGGGATGAGTAAGAGATCATGAATCTCCAAGTGGAACCCAGAACTATCAGAGAGAGGATACTAATCAAAAACCTAGTAGATGACTCACGCCCCTGCAAATATCTATATATGGATCCCTCATCACAGAGATCTAGGAGGCTGGAATCTTGTATTTTGTAAGGAAGTGTTGTTGGTTTCTTGGTGAAAATCATAGTGTTGGGTGATCTAAGCTTTTCATGAGGTGAAGAAGGGCTTCTACGCTGAGGGGATGATGCTAGGTCAGAATAATTGGTTGTAATCCTCTTTGCTTTTCTTGATATCAATAAAGCTATTCAAGTTTTCCTCAACATTCTTCTATGTTTGATGGTATATGCATTTGTGTGGTCAATATGTATCTGGTCCTATATTGTTTATGATCGTAGATCTCTGTTCTTGGATAGTATTATGTTGCTTTGATTCCACAGGTGCTCTTTGAAGTTGGGTAGACAAGGGCGGAGCGACAAATATCTGTCAGAAGGGAGAGGAGTTGAACAAGGAACCAAGCACAAGACTGACTTTGGTGTCCTTCATTCCCCTCTTATCTACTTCTCATAAAGGAAAACGAAAGTAGTTTTAACTTGGTTGTTTCTAAGATAGCTACCAGTCTTAGTGGGGCTAGCAGTTCCGAGTGGACACTAGATTTCCCGATAACAAAATGGCGACTCGACTAGGGAGCAAATAGCTGGTTATCTTGTATATTTTTGTTTGTTTTATATACTTACAGACGAAGCCTGAAGTCAAGCCAGCTAGCCTTCGAACTGCATTTGCTATGCAAGTGCAAAGTAGATCAATGTTGCTTCAGTCTATCTCCGGGTCTTGTTTATAAACAGGACAATCGATTTGCAAACATTCTAATTACCCTGGTGGTGGCTCTAGTAACCTCTTTAGATCGACCCCTGTGATTTATATTTACTGAACCTCACTTGCTTGTCCTAAATCCCTGAACTGAACTACAAATTGTGATAAAAAACCAGGTAAAAGTCTCACACTATACTATCTCACCCTTTCTTCTAGGCAATCTGTATGCATCGCACCTCCCGTGTGGAGTAGGTGGGATGCATACTGGATTCCCTGTGTAAAAGGTGTGATGATTAGAGAAGGCTAAGTTTGCCTACAGAATTTGGTTTTTCTTCATTCTTTTCAGATCTATTCAGGAGTTTTAGTGTCTGTGATCAGTATACCACCGTGGAAACCCTCTTCCTTTCCATCATTCCACCTCCATTTTGAAAAGAACTGTGAGTTTTTTTGTGTATTATGTGCCATTCTCAGTTCCGTTTTACAAAGAAGTAGCGTAATCAAATTGTCGTTTCTTGATTTGGAAGTGTCGTTTTCAGTCATAGAAGAGAACTAGATTGTTCTTGATAGTCGATTGCATGATTACTCTTGTATTTGATTTGAATTAATAGTTTTTCAAGTGTCGAAAGCAAGTTCTCAATACATAAGTCGCAAAGTGTCATCACTACCTTCATTTTGTCTTCAAAGGAAACTTGTTAGTAATGTCGCTTTGAAAAGTAATTCAGATTTGTACTCAGCATTCTTTTTGTCATCCACACATTAAGAAAGTGAAAAACAAATACATGCATGTGCATTTGCATTTAGACTGCTTGTTGTTTTGATTTAGGATAGTGCATTTAGTGTGTGCTTGGTGCTCTATGTTGAAAGAATCTCAGTCCTCTTTCCTTAGTAGCTAGGATTTTCATTGGAAAAAAGAAGATTAAATGATTGTTTATCATCTTAGATTGCATTTTAGGAATTATACATCTACATCACGCGGTGAACCTAAAAGGAAAATTTCTTAAGCAAGACCAACTGTAAAATAAATTTAATGAACATAAAAACGCTTTGGAACCTAACGCACAACATTTAGAAGTCTAGGCTAGAGACGTATTCCGGCATTGTAAAGCCTAGTAATTGTCACTGTCATTGTTGGTTGTGTGATTCCTCCTCTTTGTGATGACAAGTGCCAGTACAGACTTGTGCTCCCACGTACTGTCGAGTATATATTGGGAGACCACAATAGGCTATATCCTTTATCCTTAGGAAGCCGTGTCTGCCGCCCTATTGATCACATGCACTGAACATACAACATCGGGAAGATTGACTGCCATACCGTAAAAAGTATTCTGCAGTTTTGCGATTGGTTTGGTAATCCCTCTGTCTAGATTTCTAGAGTAGTCTCTTTCATTCCTTTCCAGACTCCTTAAAGGAAAAGGTCCATCTAAGAACTTGTCACTTCGGGCTCATTAAAAATCGAAGGCAACTAGAGTCATCTTTTGTTTTTTCTTGACTCTTAAAAATTGAAAAAACAAGTTGTGTCAAAGCATCTAAAATTTATTTTAACCGGAATAACATCACTATTCCCGCGTTGGTCCTAGGTTGAGAAAAATGGAGTCCACCAACCAAGGATTTCCCCTTGGAGGAAATCCTAGTCCCTTCTCCTCTTGGGGAGATGTTGGTGCACCCCATATGGCCACATTGTCACTGCCAGGATTCACAATTGGCTTGCCCATATGGCTCTTGTCGACCTCTGTCATTCAGAACACCGTAATTCCCGAACAATCAAGTCATCAACTAGATAATGCTAGAGTTACCCCCCAACCTTCCACTTCGTCTGTCTCTCCCTCTCCTCCTTCTTCTTCACTTGATGAAGCTGGTAAAGCTAAAAATCAGGTAACTGAGAAAAATAAGAAGCGGAAAGAGAAGAAATAAAAGAAGAAGAAGGAGCCAAATGCGAAAGGGGGCAACCATGCTTCGTCTAGCAAAAATCCACACACTGCACCGTCGAGGCCTAAATCTGCATGCGTCATTTGCAAGGGAGACCACTATCCTCGAGATTGTCCTTGCATCCCTTAGATCTTAAGGGATTGGTCTCCTCATTTGCACAATCCGGTGTCGTCAACCTTTGAGGATCATGTTGAAAGTGCACTGTCAACTAGTGAAAGCGAAATATTCGGACAAAAAAGGAAATGTCAATTTCCTTGTAAACTGTGTGAAGGCGATCATGTCGTCCACCGTTGTCCCTTCCTATATGAAGCTAAAATAGTTTTAGATGACCGTCCGGCTTCACTGCCATGGCTTCCTCCTAGATATAAGAAACTCTTTCCGAGTCCATCACTGGGTGAAAATCTGACCGACACGCCATTGAGGTTGGTCGAAGCATCTATCATCAAAGGTAAACCTCCTGAATCCACACCAGATGAAATTCAAAAGGTCGAGGTGGCAGCTAACCCGGTCTTACCTTCAGAAGGTCCATCTTTAGATGATACAGTCACCAAGAGGAATGAGGACGACATCATTCAAATTCTTTTCGTAAACACAGACTCCGATGTGTTATGTTGCAATACTAGTAGGTGTCATTTTTCATGATTGACTAGGAAATCCCAAATATGTTCATCCTTTCCATGCTGTAAAGGTTCCATATTTTGAAAAGAAATGGAAAATTAAAAAAATGGAAAGAGGGTATGCCCTAAAAGAAAAATCAAAGGGAAAAAAAGAATGAAATGGTTAAGAAAAAATGAAAGAAGTGAACCCCAACCAAATAAGACCAAGAAAGTGTGCCAGTCCAAATGCCACTGTTGTTCTATGTTTTGTAAGTAAGAGTTTCAGGTGCAAAACTACACTAAAACTGATGAAATAGCCAAACAGCTTAATATTGGCGAATTCATGTTTCAATTTCTTGTTTTAGAGATAGAGAATAAAGTTTGTCCAAACAATTTAATCTTGGCACACAAGTAGATAGGTAGAGAAGCAAAGGATCTCAACTGCTTAATCTGAGCCCTTCGAAGAAATAAGGGCAGAGTTAGATAGGCTTGCATTCAAAAGAAAAGAAAAGCTGAGAAATGGTTTGCCAATCCAAATGCACCCAAAGAGAAGGGAGATAAAATGTTAGGTGTAGTAGGCTGGGTAAGCAGTTTTGATGTTGCAGAAGCAGGCTCGTGAGTAACTTTGTCTTTCAAAGGTGATTCATCTCATCACTATCATGAACACCATGGAAACTATGTGGTGACAGATCAAATGACGCATGTCTAACTTCCCCTCATTCCTCTCCCAACAATCTCTCACTAACCTCGCCTCAAGAGATTGGGATCTCCTCAATACTCTCAAGTGCACTCCATTTTCATGAAAAGATTTAAGTAAAATGACATTTTGCTTAAAACATAAAGCCACATTTCTTGTGTGAAACTTCAGTTTTCTCCTAAGCATAAGTTATCAAACCTTATAACTTAGCACTTCCCATCTCATAACTCAAATTAATTACATTTTAACTTTATTATTTTAACTCCATATGGTTGTTTCCCCTGCCCGTATTATGTAAACATATAAAAAAAAGGCCCCAAATTCTATTATCCCGAACCTCGGCTAAACTATAGCCATATGCTAATATTTTGTATGGGAGTAAGGTTTTATTATCAAAATCTTGCAATAACCCTCCCAGAGCACAAATCTTTGGAATTGATTTAAAATTTGGTTAAATGAATAGCCAACTCTGCGACCCAATCAATAAAATAACCCCAAAACCTTTGAAAAACATTTTAAGTTAGTGGCGGCCCCCCATGCCATACTCCTCCGCCAACTCCATCCACCATCGACTGTCAGATCCGGGCTTTCCCATCCAACGGCTCACAGCAATATCGCAACCCCTCTGATTGTCGAACGTTAGCTTCCGGGAAAATGGCGGTTTTGCTGCCATATAGAAAACACGTGGTGCCCTCCCATTGTTATCGCGGCCGATCCGCCCAAAACCACTTCAGCCCAAAAATGGTGTGGGAAATACCGCTTACCGCCCACCCCCCACTGGCCTCTCATGCTAACGACACCCCCACATCACATCCACATCATCTACCACCTCTTCACCACGTCACCCATGTCGCGAAAAAACCTCACGTCATGTTGATGTCATCAGAAGAAAGCGCCAAAAGCCCGCCAAGCCAAAATTTTCTTAAAAACCCGTCAAAGTTTTGCTTTCATCCATTTCTATTCATTGTTCTTACAGAACCTATGCATGCAAATTACGATGAATTTGCCACCACAACTCCAGTCCGCCACCCGACCAGCATACTCCGGTATTCCGCTCTATTATTCGTCATCCAAACCTGCAAATTACTCATGTGCACATCTTAAAACACAGGTATTTACCTGTTTTACCCCCCCAAGCTGTGTTTTAAAAGTTTTCCACTGTAAATTATAAAAAAAGAGCTGAATTTTAGACTGAATTCCATCTATAGCTTTCATACAAATACACCAAGACCTTTGTTTTACTCATTTTCACCAAAAAACCCTGCAAATTTCGTTCCTCTCTATAAATTTCCCCCACTGAGCTAAATTGAAATAAACTTTTGTCTACAATTCCCAGAGAAAAACCCCAGATCTGTTGTTTTGCCTATTTTTGTCACAAAAAACCCCTGTTCCACCACTGAAACACAGTGAGCAAACATGGAGACTCCTGCACCCGTGCCCCTCAATATCGTGCCCCTTAATGCACCACACAAAGAATTGGAGTGGTTACCCCTGGCTGACAGGGATTTCCAGATTAAAGATTTAATTGGTCACAAGTCTCACCCCTAAGCTTTTTGTGAAATCATGAATAGCTACCACAGCGATGTCGATGTTTATGGAATTTGGGAGTCCAACATGCCCATGTACTACCTCCCTTCAGTTAATGTTTTCCCTGACCTCATCCACCAATGCCATGCCTATTATGAGCCTACTCAAAAAGCAGTGATGACCCCTTCTGGGACTGTCCTATTCTATGTTACTCCTGAGTCTATCAACTAGATGTTACACTTCAATCCAACTGAGCCTTTGGCTCCCCTTTCCATGGGATTCTTGCTTGATCAAGGTGCCGACTTGCCAAGTTCAAACATAACTAGAATAGCTGAATTGTTCATGAATCCAAATTGTCAACCTCAGCAACCTCCTCCTTATCTAGACCCTTGGTTTACTGAAGCAGGAAGATTCCTTCTTGACATGATAGCCTACATCTTGGGATTCAAAACTAGTGAATTTGTTGACGAAACCTCTTTGGTTCTCTTATCAATATTTACTCTAGGACAGCTACCTGTTGTCAAATATGATTATGCCACCTTCATAGCTGATAAGATGCATGAGCAATTCATGAGACTGGACAGGGAAGGAGTTTTCAAATATACATCATACATATACCATCTATTTCTTTACTATCAAACTGATAGCTTTCAATTTCCTATTAGAAAATTGGATTTCAAAGGAGAGCGAAGGTCTGTAATCATCTAGACCTCAGTCTTCCACTATGTTTAGGAGTCTCCTTATAGCTAGTATGAATTCATTGATTTGTTTATACATCCAACTTCCTCTCTACTGATGACAACTCCTGCTGCTAGACTCTCTCGTGAAATGCATAAAATTTTACATCTCTCAAAAAACTACAGTATAGGTGACTGGTACTTATACCAAAATCACACTAAATCAGAATATATGGTTGTTAACTATGCCCATACAATCTACCCAAATTTGTGCCTATGAGATTGTTTGCACTGGAGTACTTTAGGCAGTTTATCCATGCAGACTTAACCCACTTCTGCAGTGCTAAGACAAAGGCACAGCTCAAAATAAGAAATCAACTCGGCCCTTTTGTCTTCAATAGAAGGGAAGCCTGGGAGGAGGCTCACAAGATTTTAGGGGAGTGACTTAAGTTGAAACAAAAAAAAAATTGGGCACCATATGACCCCAATCATTTCATAAGTTATAGGAAAGTGAAAAACAAGATACCAGCATATGTTCATTGCAAGATCCTTGAAATTCAGCAGTATGCTAATCAACAAGAGTGGATAGAAGGCACATTATTTGAAGAAATTGCTGAGGAAGAGAAATTGGAAAAAGACATGAAAAATCTTGAAAAGACTCTTGACCTGGACTCTTTTGAACAAGTGTCATTCAAATTGCCTCATCAAATTGGAGTAGGCACATCATCTTCTGGAACTTCACAGCAACCGGCCCAAGAAACCACTACACCAGCTGCAGGGACTTCAAAGGGCAAGGAGGTAATAGATTCAAAGAAAAACATCATGGCAGACCAACCAACTACATCAAAGGAACAAAGCCAAGCTCAAGTTCCTTCAGTACAAACTAAGGCACTAGAAATCCTTGCACTACAAACTCCTCCAAATGCGGAAAGAGGCAAGAAAAGGGACAGACAAGAGGAGACACCAATCAGCGGTCTTGGAGAGCAACTAGGGGAGAAAAGGCAGAGACTAAACCCCTGGTCAAAGGAGGAATTCATTGAGGAAACTATAGATAGTATGAGGGAAGAAAGATTGGCCAGTGAGGATACATCCCCGGCCATAGAAACATCGGCCAGTTCACACAAGCAGGAGATGGAGAGACAACACAGTGTGGAATTCTCATCCACCAGGCAACAAACCAAGCCAGGTTTTGACATTAAGAGAACCTTCATTGAAATAAAGGCCAAGAATGATCCAATAAGAATTCAGCTGTATAATCACTTGCTGAGAATGGCCCCCACAAATCAACAAAGATTAATTTCAGCATATGACATTCAAGAAGGGAAGATGATCCTAAGTCACCTTAAGCCTAAGATGCAGCAGCCACAGTCAGCCACTGATTACATCAAGACCAATCTGGAAGTTTTCTCCAAAGACATCCAACCTGTGGACCAGTTGAGTTACACAAGAAAACAGGAGAAATGCTTTACTCCACATTGGCAAACAAAGCATTATTAGCTCACAAATTGCAGAATTCTTTAAATAACACATATGCCCAATTGGAGTTGGAAAAGGCTTGCTCCTTAGCTAAATATAATAGAATTAAATCCTTGGAAGAAATTATCATTGAGCTGGGACATGATCCCAAGGATGCCAAGGGTATAAAAGCACTAATAAAAAAGAAGGAAGAAGACACTGTAGCTCTCAAAAAATGGTTCAAGTTGCCTATTACCATGCATCCCCAAAATGTAGAGATTGTTGAGCAGAAATCACAAGAAGATATGATGGACCTGCTAATAAAAATGAATGAGAGATTGGTAGAAATAGAGAAGGAATTGGAGAAAGTGGCGCAAGGGAAGCAGGGAGAGTCGACCTCCCAGCCCCCTGAGGTAGCTCCAACAGGCGCAACGACTCCTCCTACTACTTCAGCAGCAATAGATATTACCACAGGTACAACAACAACAACACTAGGCAACAATACAGCCATGACTACCAATGAGTTAATTAAAGCTATGGAGGATCTAAAACTCCAAGTATCAGAGTTAAGAGAAGCCAAAGAGAAATTGGAAAAATTAGAAGTAAGCGATGATAAATCCAAAATGACTGTGGCAGAAAGAACAAGAGAAGTAAAGGCATTGGAAAACAAGGTAAGATCCTAAGAAAAAGATCTTTCTCTTCACAAACCTCTAGAAGAAAGCAAGAAAATTTTGTGGGCTAATACTGGCCAATGCATCGGTGATGAATGGAGATCAATACAAATAATCCACGAGCAAATTGACTTGATAGTACTAGCCCAAGCAAAGATTCAAAAGGCCAGGGCATTATTGGGACACATGCCCGAACAGGCCAACAGGCTAGTACATTTTTTAAATACCCACACCGGTGAAGAGCTAGCAGCACTGGATATCAGGGACAGGACATGCACCATTCTAACAGTTAAGAGAGTACTGACCATGCCAAGAGAAAATCTAGAGAAAATGCTAAGAGATGCAAATGGAAATAAATGCTTTTACAGAGAGGTTTACAGTTTTGCAGGAAAAGGGTCTACCCAATTCATTAACCAATGATCATAAACTGATGACACATGCAAACTATGCTAACAAGGTGAATACATATGTTGCTAATCAGATCACAACATCATTAAGCACTTCAGAAGAGAAAGAACTCCCATCTCGACACAACCTGTATGACAATTTGGAAAATCTGTTCTATATTGAACATGAAATAAAACATCTTTTTACAGTCCAACCCAATTTCTTCAGGTATACAGAACCTGATGAAACATTAAGAAAACTGCAAGGACACCAGTTGCCAGGGGACCAATGGTGGCAAAGCATGTTGGAAATTCTATAAATGTGTTTTCATTTCTTTTGTCATTTTTATGTTGAGCCCATACCACACACCATAAAGAAGAAAACAGCAGGGGACGAGAATCAAGCTGAAGCAACCACATGGTAAAGCCGGATCAGATACAGCCGAAAGGGTCGGGACAACAGTGCAGGGATGTCAATATAAGATAGCTACTAGCTGACTCGCTGAGTTTAAAGTCAAACATATCTGACCAACCAATGCAGCCAGCACAACAGCAGTTATTCCTTCATTTATTTCTCCATTTGAGTTGGTATAATGAGTTATTGCTAGATATTATCTCATTCGGACATTTTGTAACACCTTTTTGTATAAATACCTCCCCAATAGAAGTATTCGGGGTTGGTGATTTTCTCTCTAGACTGCGTTGTAGCTCTGAAGTTTTATTGAATATAAAGGGTTTTTGAATTTCATTGTTGTTGCACTGTCTGAATGTGGGATTGATGCTCTAGGCTCTGCTATAGAATTCTTGAGTCATTTTATGGATGAATAAGTTTTTTCTCACCTACGTTTTATAGTTTCCTGTGTTTGAAAACTTCATATATGTTTCATAATCTTAGTAATAGAGAAAAACAATAGCCCAGAATTTGTTTATTTACACTCTGTGTTCAGTCTCTATTATTAATTATGTTCTTTTCAGAATCCGCGTAAACATGAATTCTTAACTGCTCCTATTTCCACTGGTTCTTTCACTTTGAATATTAAACAAGGAATTCTTAGCTGCTCCTTGGTAATAGTCATATATTTTCCTTCTGCCAACATGATGAAGGATTCTTAATTGCCCTTCACCAACTGGCTTCCATTCCATCTGACTCCAGCATTTGAAATTGTTCCAGGATTGATTACCTTGCTCTGTAGTATCACCCTTTGTCAAAGAAACCATACTCAACAGTTCATCATCACAGACTCCATTAGCCCAATGGACTCAAATTCTCATATTTACTCCAGTATTCTATAAGATATCACCATCCAAAAATTAAAACAAACCCTTGTACCTCATAACTAGCCTAAGATACCTCAAAAGAAAGTTAAATTGTAAAGAGAGAGCCCTCTCTGGATGCAGATTGGCTAGAATCTGTGTCTAAAAGATTGGTCTGTGGTTACCTCGGCCGTATTCCCTCCTTAGAATCTTCCTGTGGAACAACCTGAGTGATAACATCATTGGCGACTCCACTGGGGAGCTGAATAATTGTTTTACTACTGCTTATTTTGAGATCAGTCCCTTGTTTTGAAAGATTTTCATGAAGATACAGAATTCCCATATCTTAAACCTCCTAGAAAATGCTATTATAAGTTATACCCTGCCAATATTTCAGAAAAAGACCAAAAACGTATTCAGAAGCTAGTGCTAAAGAAGAAGGTTCAGTACACTAGATCAAATCCAGATCCAAATCCCCCACCTATCTTTCAAAATCCTAATTTGATCCCTAAGAGCCTTAGAAGCCATGAAAATCAAGAAAATTCTGCCGATTTAAACCTTAATACACCTCAACAGAAACCTGTCCAAACTGAGCTTACTGTTCGAAAATCACAAGTCCTTTCTTCTATTATTGTTGCTTCTCCTAGCTCACCATCATTCCTCTAAACCATCTTTTCCACCCCCTCATCTACAGCCCATATTTCGACTATTATCCCTGCTCTTCTAGCTGTTACATTTATTCCTGCAAGCATGGCGAACATATATGCTCCTTTACAGTTACCTGCAAATCTAGGGGCTATACCCCAAGATTATCAAAGAAAAATTACCTATTTTGATGGTGCTAGCACTTACACAGCTCAACAACATACCAAGAAAATCATGGATTATTTTGAAAACTATGAGATTGATGATGATGATGTAAGAATGAAGGTTCTTGTGCAAAGTTTAACTGGAGATGTTAGAACCTGGTTTAGGGCACTACCTGCAAATACCATCAATGATCCAGAGGCCCTATATCAGACCTTTTTAAATAGATGGGAAAAGAAGAAAGACCCCCTTCATGTTTTGTCAGAATATGAAAATTTAAAAATAGGTCCACAAGAAACTGTTCAGGATTACTGTACTAGATTTAACAATGTATCCAATGCTATTCCTCAGAACCTTAGGCCTCCACCAGACCTAGCCTTGATCAAATTCCCAGATGCATTTGACTCTGAGATGGCATACCAACTTAGCGAGAGATCTCCCAGAAGCTTAGAAGATATGCAGAGTATAACAGTCAGTGTTGAAGCCAACCTCATTTCCAAACGAAATTGGGCCAGAATTGAAAGAAGAACAACTTTTAAGGAAGAACCAACTGCATTTGAGAAAAAATTATATGCTATCATTGAAGGCATGGACAGGTTTGGAGATAGAGTGGAAACCATTGAGAGGAAATCTTCATGGGACGGCCAACTAAGCAACAATGCAAGAAATCCAAATTTCAGAAAAAATCAAAACCCAAATGTTGGAAAAGCTAGCCCTGATCAAAGCATTAGACCTCCATTCCAAGAAAACTATGTTGACCTCAACATCTAGTGAGCCCACATAGGATACCCAAATTAACTTAATGGGTCTTAATGCTGAACAATAAATTTTCCTAACCCAAGA
>APFE031426819.1:62149-75003 GCA_000404065.3 Pinus taeda
CCCAGCTTGCTAAAATTCCAAGGAAACACAATTTGCATGCTCACAGTCTAGCAACTTTTGCCAGTAATTGTAAATTCCCATTTGAGCCTAATCATAACTTTAGAGCTGAGATTAGAAACAAACCAACTGTACCTGATAACATTAAAAATTGGTAATTATTTGACAATGGCACTAAGATTAATAATTTCTTGACTTTAAAAGAAGAATTTTCCAGCACAAATATAGACACAAGCGACATTTGTGAAAATCATAAAATAGACAAAATTGAAACCTACATCTCAGCTGAAACAGTAAATCAAATTATGCATCCTACAAAGTTTACCACCAAAAATTACAGGAGTTGAAAGAAATAGACTTTGATGAAACTGTTGAAGGAGTGTCTGAAGTTATTGATCTGAAGGACAATTTTTTACCCACAGGCCTGACTCCTATGGAAGATATTTTTGACTCAAACGACATTTCTAGGAAACCCAAAATGCAGCCTCTAAACGCTGAAATTGAGGACTGTAATATAGGGACTGAACAAAATCCCATAATGATAAAATTTTCCAAAACTTTGCCTCGTGACCAGAAGCTTAAATATGTTGAACTGTTCAAGGAATTTCAGGATTTTTTTTCATGGAGCTATGAGAACCTAGAACCTTATGAAACTTCTGTTATTCAACATAACATACCTCTTAAAGAAAATAAAAAACCTTTCAAACAAAAACTTAGAAGGGTCAATCCTGTGCTCCTCCCTCTAATTGAAAAAGAAGTCAAGAGAATGTATGAAGCGAGAATAATTTCACCCATCAGATGTTTGGAATGGGACTCTAACCTAGTGCCCACTAGGAAGAAAACATGAGAGATTAGACTATGTGTGGACTTGAGGAATCTCAACAAAGTCTCTCTGAAAGACAATTACCCCTTACCCAAAATGGATCACATTCTACAAAGAGTAGTAGGTGCCTCAAGGATTTCACTGTTAGATGGATTCTCAGGTTTGAATCAGATCCTAGTTCACCCTAATGATCAAGATAAAAATGCTTTTACAACCCCTTGGCTAACCTTCAAATATGTGAAAATGTCATTTGGACTGAACAATGCAGGAGAAACTTTTCAAAGAGCAATGGATATAGCTTTTGCAAAAGAGATCCATGATTTCCCAGTCATTTACCTAGATGACCTTACTGCATTCTCCAAATCAGATCAACAACACCTAGATCATCTCAGACAGGTATTTTTAATCTGCAGAAAATATGGTATATCACTAAATCCAAAGAAGTCATTATTTGGCATAGAAGAAGGAAAACTATTAGGCCATATCATCTCCAAAGAAGGCATTAGAATTGATCCTGAGAGAATACAAGCTATTCTGCAAGTTCGTCACCCTAGAAATATCAAAGAGGTTCAAGCTTTCTTAGGGAAGATCAAATTTCTAAGAAGATTCATACCAAATCTGGCCGAATTGATCAGACTACTAAACAACATGTTAAAAAAAGATTCCAAGGTCAAATGGACAGTAGAAGCTAAGCAAGCCTTTGAAGAAATAAAAAAACTTTAACTCAAACACCAATCCTTACAAGCCCAAAATTTGACAGAGTCTTTCTAGTCTTTTCCTTTGCATCAGAACATATTATTTCTGCCGTTTTGCTACAGAAAGATGACCAGGGATGTGAAAAACCCATTTTTTTTTTCAGAAAAGCACTTAGGGATGCACCTTTGAAATATCCAATCATGGAAAAACAAGCTTATGCACTAATAAAAACCATTAAGGACTTTATAGTTTACATCTTATACTCTCATGTGATAGCTTATGTGCCAAACGTTGTTCTTAAAGATATCCTAACCCTTCTTAGAATCACGTTGGTATGCTGACATATGTTTTGTATTGTTAAACTTGCAAGCTCCTGCAAGGTTATCTAGAACAAAGGAAAGGTTTATTAAAATAAAATCTTCGAAGTTTTTTATTTTAGATAGTGCCCTCTTTTGGAAAAATCATGAAGGCATTCTACTAAATTTCTTAATAAAGGATGAAACTGTTAAAGTGCTAAAAGAGTTTCATGCAGGGGACTGTGGTGGAAATTTGTATTGAAAATCCACTGCTGATAAGATCCTCAGGGCTGGATTTTACTGGCATACCCTGTTTGCTGATGTCAAGAAATTTGTAACATCTTGCCATAAGTGTCAAATTTTTGAAGGCAAGAGAAAACTTCTACCTCTACCCCTTAAACCAATTTCCACTGAAAGACCATTTCAACGATGGGGTTTATATTTCATCGGGGAAATTCACCCTCCCTCTTCTGGCCAGCATAAATGGATTTTGAATGCAATAGAATATTTCACCAGGTGGATAGAGGTTATTCCTTGTAGACAAGCCAATGATTCAGTGATCATGCAATTCCTAGAAACCAATATTCTATCTAGATTTGGTTGTCCAAGAGAGTGATCAATTTTTGTCATAAATACCACACTACCTTAGCCCATTCCATAGCCTACTACCCTCAAGGTAATGGTCTAGCTGAATCATCAAATAAGAGCCCGATCAACATCATCAAGAAAGTCATAGAGGAAAACAAGAAAAAATGGCATAAAAAGCTTATTAATGCACTATGGGCAGACAAATTAACTACAAAGAGATCCATTGGAACAAGCCCCTATGAACTGGTGTTTGGTATGGAAGTTGTATTCCCTTCATCTTTGGGAGTGCCTATAATGAAATTGCTACAAGAAGTACAGGAAAAATCCAATGATATCCATAGAAAAATAAATCAGACTATTCATTTACAGCAGACTAGAGAGGAGGCATATCAAAGATCTCAGGTGCTACAAGAAAAGCTTAAAAAGATATTTGATAAAGGAACCAAAGTAGAGGATTTCTACATTGGGGATAAAGTTTTAAAGTGGGACTCTAAGATAGAAGATAAAGGAAAACATGGAAAATTTGATTTTCTATGGAGTGGACCTTTTATCATCCAGGTTGTACAAGAAAACAATACTTACTTTTTAAAGAGCTTGGATAGTACAGAGGCAGAAGATGGACCAGTTAATGGTCGAATGCTGAAACATTACTTTAATCTAGTTTGTGGATAGATCAGGGCCCTATCTTGTACATAAATATGTCTAATTTATGTAAATATTATTACAACAATAAGAAGGGAAAAGAATGGGTGAAAATTTTTGAAAAACAGTTAAGGGACTCCATTATATTTTTGTGTTGCCTTCTTTAGTTCACCAGAAGAGGTAGATAGTTTGAAATCAAAAATTATGAGAGCAAAGCAGAGGTATCATTGCTGCAATCAACTCATGAGAGATATGTAGGTTTTACACATCCTTCTGTGCAACCTGTTTATTTACAGTAAAGGAAAAATTTCAGAATGCAACAAGGATTGTACATAAGGCCATCTGACCTACTATTCTTGACTTTTCACCAGGAAAATCCATCTCCAAGTGGAGCCATTATTATGCTCCTATACCAATAGGTGTCATTTTTCATGATTGACTGGGAAATCCCAAATATGTTCATCCTTTCCATGCTGTAAAGGTTCCATATTTTGAAAGGAAATGAAAAAATAAAAAAATGAAAAGAGGGTATGCCCTAAAAGAAAAATCAAAGGGAAAAAAAGAATGAAATGGTCAAGAAAAAATGAAAGAAATGAACCCCAACCAAATAAGACCAAGAAAGTGTGCCAGTCCAAATGCCATTGCTATTCTATGTTCTGTAAGTAAGAGTTTCAGGTGCAAAACTACACTAAAACTGATGAAATAGCCAAACAGCTTAATCTTGGCTAATTCATGTTTCAATTTCTTGTTGTAGAGATAGAGAATAAAGTTTGTCCAAACAGTTTAATCTTGGCAGACAAGTAGATAGGTAGAGAAGCAAAGGAGCTCAACTTCTTAATCTGAGCCCTTGGAAGAAATAAGGGCAGGCTTAGATAGGATTGCATTCAAAAGAAAAGAAAAGTTGAGAAAGGGTTTGCCAATCCAAATGCACCCAAAGAGAAGGGAGATAAAATGTTAGGTGTAGTAGGCTGGGTAAGTAGTTTTGATGTTACAGAAGCAGACTTGTGAGTAACTTTGTTTTTCAAAGGTGATTCATCTCATCACTATCATGAACACCATGGCAACTATGTGGTGACAAATCAAATCATGCATGTCTAACTTCCCCTCATTCCTCTCCCAACAATCTCTCACTAACCTCCCCTCAAGAGATTGGGATTTGCTCAATACTCTCAATTGCACTCCATTTTCATGAAAATATTTAAGTAAAATGACATTTTGCTTAAAACATAAAGCCACATTTCTTGTGTAAGAAGAAAAAGTTATCAAACCTTATAATGTATCACTTCCCATCTCATAACTCACATTAATTACGTTTTAACTTTATTATTTTAACTCCCTATGGTTGTTTCCCCTGCCCGTATTATGTACACATATATAAAAAAAAAACCCAAATTCTATTATCCCAACCCTTGGCTAAACTATATCCATATGCTAATATTTTGTATGGGAGTAAGGGTTTATTACCAAAATCTTGCAATTCATTTAACATTTGGTTAAATTAATAGCCGACTTCGTGACCCAATCAATAAAATAACCCTAAAACCTTTGAAAAATGTTTTAAATTAGTGGTGGGCCACCACGCCATACTCCTCCGCCAACTCCATCCACCATCGACCGTCGGATCTGGGCTTTCCCATCCGACGGCTCACAACAATATCACAACCCCTCTGATTGCCGAACGTTAGCTTTGGGGAAAATGGCGGTTTTGTTTCCGTACAGAAAACATGTGGCGCCCTCCCGATGTTATCGAGGCTGATCCACCCAAAACCACTTCGGCCAAAAGGCGGTGCGGGAAATACCGATTACCGCCCACCCCCCATTGGCCGCTCATGCTAACATCACCCCGACATCACATCTGTGTCATCTGCCACCTCATCGCCACATCACCCATATCACGACAAAACCTCACGTCATGCTGACGTCGTCAGAAGAAAGCGCCAAAAGCCCGCCAAGATGAAATTTTGTTAAAAGCCTGTGAAAGTGTCGCTTTCATCCATTTATATTCATTGTTCTTACAGAACCTATGCATGCAAATTACAACAAAGTTTCCACCAGAACTCCAGTCTACCACCTGACTAGCATACTCCGGCATTCCTCTCTGCAATTCGTCGTCCAAACCTGCAAATTACTCGTGTGCGCGTCTTAAAACACATATATTCACTCATTTTACCTCCCTAACCTGTGTTTTAAAAGTTTTCCACTATAAATTATACTAAAAGAGCCGAATTTTAGACTGAATTCCGTCTATAGCTTTCTTACAAATACACCAAGACCTTTGTTTTACTCATTTTCACCAAAAAACCCAGCAAATTTCATTCCTCTGTATAAATTTCCCCCACTGAGCTAAATTCAAATCAACTTTGGTCTACAATTCCCGGAGAAAAACCTCAGAACTATTGTTTTGCCTATTTTTGTCACAAAAAACCCGAGCTCCACCACTGAAACACAGTGAGCAAACATGGAGACTCCTCCACTCGTGGCCCTCAATATTGCGGCCCTCAATGCACCACACAAAGAATTGAAGTGGTTACCCCTCGCTGACAGGGATTTCCAGATTAAATATTTAATTGGTCACAAGTCTCACCTCCAAGCTTTTTGTGAAATCAGGAATAGCTACCGCAACAATTCCCTTCAGTTAATGTTTTCCCTGACCTCATCCACCAATGCCATGCCTATTATGAGCCTAATCAAAAGGCAGTGATGACCCCTTCTGTGACTGTTCTATTCTATATTACTCCTGATTCTATCAACAAGATGTTACACTTCAATCCAACTGAGCCTTTGGCTCCCCTTTCCATGGGATTCTTGCTTGATCAAGGTGCCAAATTGCCAAGTTCAGAGATAACCAGAATAGCTCAATTGTTCATGAAGCCAAATTGTCAACCTCAACAACCTCCTCCTTATCTAGACTCTTGGTTTACTGAAGCAGGAAGATTCCTTCTTGAGATGACAACCTACATCTTGGGATTCAAAACTAGTGAATTTCTTGACGAAACCTCTTTGGTTCTCTTATCAATATTTACTCCAGGACAGCCACCTGCTGTCAAATATGATTATGCCACCTTCATAGTTGATAAGATGCATGAGAAATTCATCACCCTAGACGGGGACGGAGTTTTCAAATATACATCATACATATACCATCTGTTTCTTTACTATCAAACAGACAACTTTCAATTTCCTATTAGAAAACTGAATTTTAAAGGAGAGCGAAGGTTTGTAATCTTTTGGACCTCAGTCTTCCACTATGTTCAGGAGTCTTCTTATACATACTGTGAATTTATTTATTTGTTTATACATCCAACTTCCTCTCTACTGATGACAACTCCTCTTGCTAGAGTCTCTGGTGAAATGCATAAAATGTTACAGCTCTCAAAAAACAACAGTATAGGTGACTGGTACTTATACCCGAATCATACTGAAATCAGAATATATGGCCGTGAACTATGCCCATACAAGCTACCCAAATTTGTGCCTATGAGATTGTTTGCACTGGAGTACTTTAGGCAGTTTATCCATGCAGACTTAACCCACTTCTGCAGTGCTAAGAAAAACGCACAACTCAAAATAAGAAATCAACTGGGCCCTTTTGTCTTCAATAAAAGGGAAGCCTGGGAGGAGGCTGACAAGATTTTAGGGGAGTGACTTAAGCTGAAACAAAAATTTTTTTGGGCACCATATGAACCCAATCATTTCATAAGTTATAGGAAAGTGAAAAACAAGCTACCAACATATGTTTATTGTAAGATCCCTGAAATTCAGCAGTATGCTAATCAACAAGAATGGATAGAAGGCACATTATTTGAAAAAATTGCTGAGGAAGAGAAATTGGAAAAGACATGAAAAACCTTGAAAAGACTCTTGACCTGGACTCTTTTGGACAGGTGTCATTCAAATTGCCTCATCAAATTGGAGTAGGCACATCATCTACTAGAACTTCACAGCAACCGGCCCAAGAAAGCACTACACCAGCTGCAAGGACTTCAAAGGGCAAGGAGGTAATAGATTCAGAGCAGAACATCATCGCAGACCAACCAACTACATCAAAGGATCAAAGCCAAGCTCAGGTTCCTTCAGTACAAACTAAGGCACCAGAAATCCCTGAACTACAAACTCCTCTAAATGTGGAAAGAGGCAAGGAAAGGGACAGACAAGAGGAGACACCGATCAACGGTCTTGGAGAGAAACCAAGGGAGAAAAGGTAGAGATGAACCCCCTGGTCAGAGGAGGAATTCATTGAGGAAACTACAGACAGTCTGCGGGAAGAAAGATTGGCCAGCCAGGATACATCCCCGAGCATAGAAACATGATCCAGTTCACATAGGCAAGAGAAGGAGAGATAGCACAGTGTGGAATTCTCATCCACCAAGCAACAAACCAATCCAGGTTCTAACATTAAGAGAACCTTCATTGAAATAAAGGCCAAGAATGATCCAATAAGAATTCAGTTGTATAATCACTTGCTGAGAATGGCCCCCACAAATCAACAAAGATTAACGTCAGCATATGACATTCAAAAAGGGAAGATGATCCTAAGTCACTTTAAGCCTAAGATCCAGCAGCCACAGTCAGCTGTTGATTACATCAGGACCAATCTGGAAATTTTCTCCAAAGAAATCCAGCCTATGGACCAAATTGAGTTACGCAAGAAAACATGACAAATGGTTTACTCCACATTGGCAGACAAAGCATTATTGGCTCACAAATTGCAGAATTCTTTAAATAACACATCTGCCCAATTGGAGTTGGAAAAGGCTTCCTCCTTAGCTAAAGATAATAGAATTAAATCCTTGGAAGAAATTACCATTGAGCTGGGACATGATCCCAAGGATGCCAAGGGTATAAAAGCACTAATAAAAAAGAAGGAAGAAGACATTGTAGCTCTCAAAAAATGGCTCAAGCTGCCTATTACCATGCATCCCCAAACTGCAAAGATTGTTGAGCAGAAATCATAGGAAGATATGATGGACCTGCTAATAAAAATGAATGAGAGATTGGTAGAAACAGAGCAGGAATTGGAGAAATCACTACAAGGGAAGTAGGGAGAGTCAACCTCCTAGCCCCCTGAGGTAGCTCCAACAGGTACAACGGCTCCTCCTACTAGTTCAACAGCAATAGAGATTACCATAGGTACAACAACAATAGCACCAGGAAACAGTACATCCATGACTACCGAGGAGTTAATTAAAGCTCTGGAGGATCTAAAACTCCAAGTATCAGAGTTAAGAGAAGCCAAAGAGAAATTGGCAAAATTAGAAGTAAGCTATGATAAATCCAAAATAACTGTGGTAGAAAGAACCAGAGAGGTAAAGGCATTGCAAAACAAGGTAAGATCCTTAGAAAAATATCTTTCTCTTCACAAACCTCTAGCAGAAAGCAAGAAAATTTTGTGGGCTAATATTGGCCAATCCATCACTGATGAATGGAGATCAATACAAACAATCCATGAGCAAATTGACTTGATGGTACTAGCCCAAGCGAGATTCAAAAGGCCAGGGCATTATTGGGACACATGGCCGAACATGCCAACAGGCTAGTACATTTTTTAAATACCCACACCAGTGAAGAACTAGCAGCACTGGATATTAGGGACAGGATAGGCACCATTCTAACAGTTAAAAGAGTGCTGACCATGCCAAGAGAAAATCTGGAGAGAAAATGCCAAGAGATGCAAATAGAAATAAATGCTTTTACAGAGAGGTTTACAGTTTTGGAGGAAAAAGGTCTACCCAGTTTATTAACCAATGATCATAAACTGATGACACATGCAAACTATACTGACAAGGTGAATACATATGTTGCTAATCAGATCACAACATCATCAAGCACTTCAAAAGAGAAAGCACTCCCATCTGGATAGAGCCTGTATGACAGTTTGGAAAATTTGTTCTATATTTAACATGAAATAAAACATCTTTTCACAGTCCAGCCCAATTTCTTCAGGTATACGGAAGCTGATGAAACATTAAGAAAACTAGAAAGACACCAGTTGCCAGGGGACAAATGGTGGCAAAGCATGTTGGAAATTCTATAAATGTGTTTTCATTTCTTTTGTCATCTTTATCTTGAGCATGTGCCATACGCCATAAAGAAGAAAATAGCAAGGCACGAGAATCAAGCTGGAGCAACCACATGGTAAAGCCGGATTAGATACAGCCGAAAGGGTCGGGACAACAGCGCAGGGATTTCAATAGAAGACGGCTACCCGTTGACTCACTCAGTTTAAAAGTCAAACATATCTGACCGACCAATGTAGCTAGCACAAGAACAATTATTCATTCATTTATTTCTCCGTTTGAGTTGGTATAATGAGTTATTGCTAGATATTATCTCATTCGGATATTTTGTAACACCTTTTTGTATAAATACCTCCCCAATAGAAGTATTCAGGGTTGGTGATTTACTCTCTAGACTGCACTGTAGCTGTGAAGTTTTGTTGAATATAAAGGGCTGTTGAATTTCATTGTTGCTGCACTGTCTGAATGTGGGATTGATGCTCTAGGCTCTGCTACAAAATTCTTGAGTCATTTTATGGATCAATAAGTTTTTTCTCACCCACGTTTTATAGTTTCCTGTGTTTGCAAACTTCATATATGTTTCATAATCTTAGTAATAGAGAAAAAGAATAGCCTGAAATTTGTTTATTCACACTCTGTGTTCAATCTCTATTATTACTTATGTTTTCCTCAGAATTAGCATAAACAAGAATTCTTAACTGCTCCTATTTCCACTGGTTCTTTCACTTTGAATATTAAACAAGGAATTTTTAGCTGCTCCTTGGTAATAGTCATATATTTTCCTTCTGCCAACATGATGAAGGATTCTTAATTGCCCTTCCCCAACTAGCTTCCATTCCATCTGACTCCAGCATTTGGAATTGTTCCAGGATTGATTACCTTGCTTTGTAGTATCACCCTTTGACAAAGAAACCATACTCAGCAGGTCATCATCACAGACTCCATTAGCCCAATGGACCCAACTTCTCAGATTTACTCCCCTGTTCTATAAGATATCACCATCCAAAAATTAAAACAAACCCTTGTACCTCATAACTAGCCTAAGATACCTCAAAAGAAAGTTAAATTATAAAGAGAAAGCCCTCTCTAGATGAAGACTGGCTAGAATCTGTGTCTAAAAGATTGGTTTGTGGTTACCTCGGCCATATTCCCTCCTTAGAATCTTCCTGGGGAACAACCTGAGTGATAACACGATGAACATGGGGGAAATCTCCTCGTTCCTTTACCGCAGAAAGGAAGTTCGTCAGAGTTATATCCGTCGGTCTATTCGGTCCCACCTCCAAGCAACCTAGTCGTTTCCTTTGATTGGAATCTTCTAGGTAGACTTCGCTTACCGACCGATGTACCATTCCGAATCATTGCACAAGTATACAGAATGCTCGTGGTCAGTACAAAAATTGATAAAGGATCTTCTCTGAGTATCGTTTCCTTGACTACTTGGAAAGCGCTTGGTTCACCAGCGCTTTTGCCTGAGATGAGAAATCTAACAGCCTTTGACAAAGGAACCAGTCAACCGTTAGCGATCCTTCCCAATGTGCCTATAACGTTGAGAAGGAATATCGTGTATGTGAACGTAATGGTAGTCTAAGGACCTCTAGATTATAATATACTCCTCGGGCGCGACTATATTTATAGCATGGGAGCCATTGTCTCGTCACTCTTTAGAGTAATGTGTTTTTCGCACGAAGGCCGAGTCGTCCAGCTCGTAGACCAACTTTCGTTCCCCGGCTCACACATAGCTAATAGTCAAATTCCATCCCTAAATGTCTTTTCACGCAAGGAATGTCTCATCAATCTCCAGTCCATCCACCTGAAAAACTTGAGTAATTCGGGAGGACATGACTGAATCCTAGGGGGCCTTCACCCTGGCCTAATATAGCAGGGAAACTCTAGGTATAGAGTAGGTTTCTGTGAAGGAAAATGACTGGTCTGATACCCATCCGTATAGGAAGAGGGAATTAGACTGGAATAAGATTCCCTCGACAAAGTTAGGTAGTGTAGCCTTTGTCCAAATGGACTAAGCGAGGAAGTGTTTCTATTTGCGGTGTGGATGGAGACTATCTTGCAGTGTCGTTAAACTTGCTAAAATCAATAGCGACAAACTCGTCGTATAGACAGGATCAAGCTTCAATGTCACTAGGCTTGTTAAAACATAGCGACGGGTTCGCCTGAAGGGTGAATTATAGAACAAGCATATGTTATCCTCCTCAAGCTTGATAAAAATAAAGAGGTACTGGTCAGCAATGACTAGGGAAAACTGGGAAGAAAACTTGAAGAAACTTTATTGGCAGCAAGTCGCTCTTGAACATGACACTTTCACTCCACGTCCGAGTTGGGTTGGGTTATTCCATTCACCGGTCATATCACCATTGGTCCATCACACCATCCATTTCTAGGGTTAATGCTACGAATCCATGTCAGTGTCGCCGGTATGTTCAAGAGAAGTCGCTCAGAGAATTGAAGCGCAAGACTGAGGTTGGTGTCCTTCATTCCCCTCTTATCTACTTCTCATAAAGGAAAATAAAAGTAGTTTTAACTTGTTTGTTTCTAAAATAGCTACCAGTCTTAGTGGGACTAGCAATTCCGAGTGGACACTAGATTTCCTGATAACAAAATGGCGACTCCACTGGGGAGCGAATAACTTGTTTGATTGCATATTTTCGTTTGTTTTATAAACTTACAGACGGAGCCTGAAGTCAAGCCATCTAGCCTTCGAACTGCATTTGCTGTGCAAGTACAAAGTAGATCAATGCTGCTTCATTCTATCTCCGAGTTTTGTTTATAAACTGGACAATCGATTTGCAAACATTCTAATTTCCCTTGTGGTGGATCTAGTAACCTCTTTAGATTGACCCATGTGATTTATATTTACTGAACCTCACTTGATCGACCTAAATCCTTGAACTTAACTGCAAACTGTGATAAAAAACCAGGTAAAAGTCTCGCACTATACCATCGCACCCTTTCTTCTAGTCAGTCTATATGCATCACACCTCCCGTGTGCAGTAGGTGGGATGCATACTGGATTCCCTATGTAACAGGTTTAGAAGGCTAAGTTTGCCTGTAGACTTTGGTTTTTCTTCATTCTTTTCAGATCTATTTAAGAGTTTTTCCGTCTGTGATCAGTATACCACCATGGAAACCGTCTTCCTTTCCATCATTCCACCTCCATTATGCAAAGAACTGTGATTTTTTTTGTGTATTGTGTGCCATTCTCAGTTCTCTTTTACAAAGAAGTAGCGTAATTGAACTATCGTTTCTTGATTTGGAAGTGTCGTAAGTGTCGTTTTCAGTCATAGAAGAGAACCATATTGTTCTTCATAGTCGATTGCATGATTACCCTTATATTTGATTTGAATTCATAGTTTTTCAAGTGTCGAAAGAAAGTTCTCAATTCATAAGTCGCAAAGTGTCGTCAATATCTTCATTTTGTCTTGAAAGGAAACTTGTTAGTATTGTCGCTTTGAAAAATAATTCAAATTTGTACTCAGCATTTTTTTTGTCATCCACACATTAAGAAAGCAAAAAAAAATGCATGCATGTGCATTTGCATTTAGACTGCTTATTGTTTTGATTTAGGACAGTGCATCTAGTGTGTGCTTGGTGCTCTATGTTGAAAGAATCTCAGTACTCTTTCCTTAGTAGCTAGGATTTTCATTGGCAAAAAAAAGATTAAACGATTGTTTATCATCTTAGATTGCATTTTAGGAATTATACATCTACATCACGCGGTGAACCTGAAAGGAAAATTTCTTAAGCAAGATCAACTGTAAAATAAATTTAATGAACATAAAA
>APFE031426837.1:0-10866 GCA_000404065.3 Pinus taeda
GTTCATTTATGTAATGTAAAGGAGGTTTCCCCCTCGAAGAGGCTGAATTCTAAGGCGTTGATCTATCTTTTCTATCTTTTTTGAGCTGGTTTCATAACATATGCCATAAATAGGTTCATGATATGACTAATATCTATGAAATGCACTTCCAGCCTTAATAATGTCCCCTCTACCAAATCTTGAGGGTTATCTTAAATTGATTTATTGGTCATGGCTAGCGTTTTATGTCTTCCTGCTCTAACCATTTTCTAGATTCCCTGCAACTTCCCAAAAATACCCAACCAAACTTTCTCAAATACCAATATGATCTTGAAACTTCCATGGATATTCCACTAGATAGTTCATCATAATAAATCTATTAATGGTTAATTCCTTTAAATTCTATATTTGTTGTTGTTGCTTTTATTGTTTATGCGTACAAGAGATAAAGTGAAAAAAATAGAGAATAGGTGAATATAATCACTCAAAAACCACAATGAACACCAATATATGCTCTAAGAAACCCTCAAAAGGAGGAAACAAAATTGGATGGTGACACTATTATGCTCACTTTTGTTTAGAATGGAAATGATGCAAATACAAAGGAGAATACACTCTCTATGGAGTTTCCCAATACCTATGGCCCATGGGCTACTAAATAACACAAACCTTCTCACTTTCTCTCTATCTACACACAACTACTCTACTCTATTATGGAATAAAATGTAGGCAAATATAATGAAACCCCTTCTCCTCCTAGTGTTCTGGCTATAAAATAGTTCAATAGCCAACTAGGAGTTAGATTTGACCCATTCAACCCTCAATATGAGTTACAATTCGATCCTTCTAGAATATTATTCATATTCCCCACATGACTATCCTCATTTCTGTCAGTAACTATGGCTAACATTGCATCCTCTTGAATTATGGTGGTCAATCACAATGGATCAAATTCCGGGAGGTACAATTCGAATACGACCTCTGATTGAGGTGATTATTATGCCATTGGAAAGGTATTGGTGTGTAGATTACGGGACCTAAGTCCATAGTAAGTTTGAACCATAAAAATGGGTCATTTAAGGCCTTAAAATGATTCTTGAAGTTTTTCACCTCTAATTTTCCAAATTGAGACCACTGATAAAATTGACCCTATAGCCTGATTCATCCAATTTTTCCACTCTAGAAGCATTGAGATTGATGAAATATCAATGGAAGATAAAATATATTTTAAAATTTATTGGTTGTTTGTTGAAATAATTGTAGGGTATAATCCATGGAGCATGTAAGCCACAAATTACTTACATATAATGGAAGAGGAAAGAAATGAAAGGAAGTGGAAGACTAACAAGGAATCTATTATGAATATAAATAATTAAAGAATAAAAGCTAATAATAGTAATAATAATAATTGAAAAGTCATTATATGAAAACACATAACTCCTTTAAAGGGAAACCCACTTAGCTTATTTATACGGGGCCCATGCATATAATTTATCATCTCACTCATATTCATTTTTATAAAAATATTATATTTTATTTAGAACTTAAATATTATTGTGCACTATATAGTATCAAAATTTGTGATTCTCGTAATCTATGGTATTTTCCCATAGTATTTGTAAGGTGGGATAAAAACAAAAATGAATAAATATAAATCCTTATTTACAAGACGATAAGTATTTTAAGTATTCACACAAAATGAATAATGTGAAAAGTGGATAAAGTGAATAAGTTCTATATCCGCACTCCACCCATCCAACTTGTATATATATCAAAGCCAAAATTTACGAATTGCGATGGATGGATACAGAGACCATAATTTACATTCTTGATGAAATAAGGAACATTACATGTGAGATACACATTGAGGAAAAAGAGGATGGCCAAAGTGAAATTAGTGAGTGCCTCTACTATGGAGAAAGTGAATATGAAGATAAAGAACAAGTTGAAGATAAATATGAAGATTCCAATTTCAATTCTAAATCCAATTGGAAATGTGAAGGAGAATATGAAGAATCTGAATCCAATTGAGAATATAAATATGATGATCACAATGTAGAAGATCATAATATCGAAGATCAAGACGAAGCTAGAGAAGAAGAGTTTGATGAGAATGATAACAACCAAAATGAAGATGAAGATGCAACATATAAGATGAATATAAACAAGATGTCAATAATGATGGTGAATAAGAAAATGATGTAGAATATTATAGTGTTGAAAATAATGATGTTGCACAAAAATATTGTGAAAATTATTTTTATGATGTAAAAGATGAAATAATAGAATATTATAATGGTGAAAATAAAGTTAACAATGAAAATGAAGTTGCAAAAAAATGAAATCAATCAAAGCATGGATAAGATGAGAATAGAGATGAAAGGAGAAATCTAAGACCAAATAGCTCTCAAAATAGAGAAACTTGAGAAATATCTCAGGGACAAAGAACCCTTGGCACACAAAAACCCATAGTTATCCTTATCATATGCACTTAATCATGATTCACATTACCATGAAGAAATAATAATTCACACTCCTAAGAGGAACAACATAAATGAGAGTGCTAATGATATTCTAACTCTTGGTTTTTCCAAGTTACATACTATTACTCTTAATATCTCTCATGAAATGTAACACCTCCCACCCTATTAAATCATCTCGGGTTGTGGGAGTGCTACTCATTTCATCTGGTCTCCAAGGTTTGTTACGAAGATGGGGCTACAACAACCTATTTACCTCAAAGTGTTCAAATTCTAAAACTAATTACACCATCTCATTCAACTCATTGGGAGCTTTCCTATGATATCAACTTTATCTCGATCCAAGTCTTGAGTAGAAAGTTATACCCCTCAGAATTTTGATCCAATGAGAAGCAATGTCATTAAGGAAAATATATGTGGCGCCCATGTGGTGCCATACCACCACCATGTGGGGTTCCACATCGCATAACTTCCATACCAGTACCGACAAATGTTGTTAATTCCCCGATATCGTGGCTCACAGTGCTACCTTTCCCCAAGCTAGTATCCTTGGGTACCACTTCTCCCCAATCCAGTATCTCCCCAAGCCGATATTTCCCCGGGGTGGTAATTGTTATTCAGGCCTCACTCAATGAGGCTTTGAAGTTCTCAGAAAGTGCCCTAATCTGCCGATTCAATGGTTTTTGGTCACGGCTGACAGATCTCCACATTTGGATCTCGGAGGTATGGAAGCTCTAATTCCTGATGCAATTAATATCTACCCCTGTGCTAGGGGTTTCTTTATAGTAGATTTTGAAAACCCTGAAAGCAGACAATGTATTCTAGATTCCGGCCCTTGGTTTTGGGAAAAATCAGGCCTATTCATGAGGCCATGGAACCCATCATTCGATCCCTCAGCAATAGTCATAACCTCAGCACCAGTTTGGGTGAGATTGCCAGACCTACCCTTGCATCTCTGGAATTTCTCTTCCCTAGAAGCCATTGGAAATGCAATTGGGAAATTTTACTGCAGGTGCCCAAAAACAGAGGAATATGCTAGAACCACCTATGCACGCATCTGTGTGGAAATGGACTTCAGCGCCGGATTCCCAGCTGAAATACACCTAACAAGTAAAGACTATGTGTGGAACCAGAAACTCGATTATGAAAGTGTCCTCTTCAGATGTCGATCCTACTTTGAGACAGGCCACCTAGCCAAAAATTGCCCAAAAGCCTCCCAGAAAAATTCTGCTAGAAAAAATCACCACAGTTCTACATGGTGGGAAGGAGCACAAAAAGAACATTACACTGTCATCAAAGAAGAATACTCTTGAGAAAACTCTGAATTACAAGAAATCGGGCAAGAAAGAAACAACTCTAAAGACAAGCAGGGGGAAAACCCCACCCAACAACAAAAAAGTGAACTCGACAACCCCTCAAGCATCAACAGCTATGAGGTTTCGAATACCGTGCAAAATAAATCTTCATTTAATAGCAAAGCAAATCTCCTAGACCAAACTTCTTCTCCGACTATCTTCAAAAGGATGAACACAATAGATCGCGAAGCTAAGACACCAATATCCCAAGAACCAGAAGAGATGAAGGAGATGCAAGATAAAGAAAGTTGGAAGACCGTAGAGAAGAAAAAGAAAGCTACAACACCAATCTCGCCAAGAAAGACGAGGAGCCAGACAATTAGAAACTAAGAAAATTATAGGTCCGATAGACCAATTTGGTCTCAGTGGATGTTAACCACCACCACCAACATCATCATCATCATCATTATTTTCCCTGGGATAATGTTTTCTAGGTCAATGTTCTTTACCTCCCACAATACCACACTCCTTGGGTCGATAGGATTAAAATAGTGATTAAACATTGATAAAAAAATTGATTAAGCACCTTAATTAAAAGTTTTATTAAATAATCCTACGCATACCATCCATCGTATTTTACGTAGAAACACATTATGTTAAAGGAGTTGGTTATTTCATCAATTCAATGATGAAACATTTAATAAACTATCATTGCATCCTTGCACAGCTTGCAATCTAGTTAAACGTGTTCATAGATCTATGACTATCAATCAAAAAAGCATGAACACATAGGTTTTCATAAATATACAAGAGGAGTCATCGTACATCTATTAGAAATTACAAATCCTCTGAATAAGTTGAGCTGCTTCCTTGGCTTCCTAGCCTTTCAAGAAAGAAAACTCCATTAGACATTAGGATCTAAAAGGTCATCCTCTCCTTCAGTTCAAGAATTAAATTTAAATGTTAAAAAACACCTTGTATCAACTAGTCATGACTCCTATGCCCATGCTATCATTATAGTCATAACACATTTTATCAACCATTCGTGGTTCCTATGCCCATGCTAGCATTACAGTCACATTATAAAAATTACAAAAAAAATGGGTAATGCGAGGGTTATCACATGAAAAATATGGATTATGCTATGCCATGTCGACTTCACCTATGCCTACATTCCTAAAGGGATTTCCTAAAGGGTGTATAATCAAGAAAATCTATGGAGGAAACCTCAAAGACCATGGAAATGATTATTAATGTTAATCATGATCCACTTGTGAATGATTATAATTTTAATTCCAAACAGGAGGTGGAGGTAGATCAGATGGAGGATGTCTCATTTTTTGGTGTATATAATGGTTATAGGTGTCACAAAGTTTTATACTTTGTTGGTTAAAATATTGGCCACAATATTTAGGATGCTTTACTTAAAGAAAATTAAGTAAAATTGGTTGGAGACTCAGACATTGAATTTACTTGTAAAAATAATCTCCTTAATAATAAGAATCTTGAAGAGGAAATTAAATTTGGGTTCTTAAGAATAGGTAAAGAGTTTTTGAAGTAGGGTGTTCCTAGTGGTACTACTTGTATAACTACTCTTGTTATCAATGAAAACTTAGTGTCTTCCATTATTGTAGATTCTCTAATAGTTATTAGTAGAAGTACATAAGGAAATGATGGTGAATCCAAAGCACTCACATTTGATAAAGTTGGAAGGGAGGATGAGAAAGAAAACACAGAGAAGTTGGGCGCATTTGTGTTGAATTTCGAAGGAATTAGATGACTTGGAACATTCAAAGTGTCTAGGCAATATGTGTTGCAGGTGTTGTCAAAGATAAGAAATGGTCAACAACTGAACTAGAAGCTATCATTGCTGCATGAGATAAGAAGCTACATTCTCAAATAAACAAGGAATATCTTATTAGGTGGAAGAATCTCCAAAAAATTATGCATATTAGGAGAAAAAAAAATGTCAACAATATCCTACTTGTCCTTGCTTCAAGGACAAAGCATTTTTCAAAAGGGAAGGCAATGTTATGATATAAAGAATGAAAAAGATAAAACAAATAAAGAATTAAAAAACATAATAATAATAATAATAATAGAAGTCTGGAATGTGCTCCACAATTTGATTTTCAAGTTAACATTTCAAGTCCATACTAAGACCTATCATAGGACAAGAAGTTTGAGAGAAAAAGAACAAGAAGCTTGAGAGAAAAAAAAGGAGATAAAATATAAACAGAAAAAAAAAAAAAAAAAAAAAAAAAAAAAAAAAAAAAAAAAAAGAGATAAAAATCTAATTAAACTAACCTTAAAAGCCTAAAAATCTAGAATTGATGGAGATGAAAAAAAAGGAAAGAGATAAAAAATTGAGTAAATTAACCTTAAAAAACCTAAGAAACTAAAATTCTTAAAAATAAAAATGAACGAATAAGAAATTATTAATAATTTTAGGTTAGAAATAAAATATTAATAAAAAAATAATATATATAATATTAATAATTAATAATTTTAAATTAATTACTCTTATTATAATGATTGAAATATAATAATACTTGAATTTTTAATGAGGCATCCACTCAGATTATATGTATGGGACTTGTCCATGTAATTTATCATCTCATTTATATTCATTTGTATAAAAGTATTATATTTTATTAAGCACTTAAATATTATTATGTTCTAAAGTTTAAGAGAAAAAGATTAACCTACGGCAAGAGAGGAAGTGAAAATGTTTGAAATAAAAATTGAAAGAAATGTAGAAAGAGCTTACTCTCATGCATATTAGAATTGATATTTATAATTTTTTATTTAAAATGGGTTAATAAAATAATATTTAATATTTAAATGTGTAAGATGTAAATATAATTTATATTATAATAATATTTATAATTAATAAATAGGGAAGGTTGTGTTTTTTTATGAATAATTTTTATTTATTATAAAAATATTTATAGATTGTATTTTTTTCCTCATACATATTATTTTATCTTAAAAAAAAATCTTATATACATTGAGAGATGTAACACACACCAACATATAAATTTTAATATATTATGATTTTTATGTTAATGGGGCTTGTTATATATATAAAAAAAAAATCTTGAAATACAGTCCAAAAGTTCAAGTGTAATTAAGAGGGAAGCGTTGACATCTCATGAACCTTTTTGTCACTTCTAGTTGGCTCTCCCTTGGCTCAAGGGGGGTTCTCTTTAGTATAATCCTAAAGCGAATCTTGACTTGGTTTGACTATGTCCTTATACTAGTGGGGTCCACTACGACAAATCTTGCATTTCTCTAGATAAAGTCTTAAAGCTCAAGTGTGATACCATGTTAATTAAAAGAGGGTCATTGTCATCTCACCAGACCTTGTCTCACTTATGGTTGGCTCTCCTCTAGCTCAATGGGGGTTCTTCCTAGTATAACCCTAAGGAGGCTGTTGACTCGGTTTGACTAGGTCTAGTCAAACTAAGTTAAGAGATGCCTAAGGGTTCTACCAGGAGAACCCCCCTTACGCCAAAGGAGATTTGGTTAGAGGCGAGAAGAGGGTTGGTGAGGCCACAATCACCCCCTCTTGAATTACATTGGGTTTCATACTTAAGCTTTAGGACTTTATCCTGGAAATTGCAATATTTTGTTTGTATCAAAACCAACCTTATACTAACAAAACAATTAATTGGTTGTGGTGTGAATATGATTTTGTTCATCCTTCCCCACTCCTTTTGTGCTCAAATACTAAAAGCTTGTCTCATTGGAAGCACTCCTCCATATCTCTTTCACATGGCTTACTAAAATATGCCCTTTGTTATAACTTAGATACACCCAAAACCTATACACATTGGAATTGTTTCTACGATATAAATACCTTTTTATACAAAAAAATTCCCACATTGGTAGAGATATGTGGCCGACAACAACATATAATATCTAATCAACTGCAATGCTTATGCTAATAGGGGTTGATTATGGAGTGAATATGCCTATTAATTGACCTTCCCCAAGAAATATTTCGTTGGAAATACTCGACAACACACATAAGCTCCAATATACCATGATTTTTATTCTCATCGCAGTAGCTAGAATGGAGTGGTGCCTCGTACTAACATAATGGTTGATTTGTTGCAATATGATTATGGTTGATGTTTGGCCTTTGCCCCTCTCTTGGAGCATAAAACATTTATACTACATTGGTTGAGAGATGTGGTCCACAACAAGAAATAGGCTCCCATATATTATGATCCTTATGCTAATGGGGGTAGCAACCAGGGAGTGTTCACTCCTACCAACATAATGGTTAATCGTTTACAATCTAAACAAGCTTATTGTTTGGCATTCACCCTTCATCTATAAAAAAAATTAGCGAAAATATCTAATTGTCAATACTAGACAATACCCATTTCACATATGTTACTAAAAAATACCTTTTACTATTGGGTGCACTTAAAATATTTGCCTTTTGAAATTGTTTCTCTAACATAAATACCTCTATATAAAAAATAAATCCCACAATCGATGAAAGATATTGCACACAACAACATATAAGCTCCAATATACAATAATCTTTATGCCAATAAAGACAACTGCAAGAGAGAAGTGTCTCCTACTAATATAATTGTAATGTCAATATACTTAAAAAAATAAATACAAGCATACATACCTAAATACTTCCCTAACAATGCTTCACAATTCTTATTTCACATAAATTAATAATAGATATATCCCACATCAACAAATAAACTTCAATATACTAAAATCCTTATACCAATAAAGAAATCATAAAAATAATTTAACATGCCTTATTAAACAAATTTCCCTCTCTAAATTCTTTTCTAAATTCTTATGTATTTAAGATAATAATATTGTTTTCTCAAGGTGTATATACAATGATTTTCTTAAAAAAAGGTTTTCGTTACACTACATATATATAGAATTGTTTTGGATGAAAGTTTAAAGCTAGGACAACTGACTTCTTATATTTGTTGGTAAGTTTTACAAAGAAACGCTTTACGAGTTAATTCCTAAAACTCATTCAAAATAATGATTATGTACTAAGAAAGAATATAAAAGTACGAAGAAAGCAAATCATAAACAAAGTGTTTTTAGTATCGGAAGAGGAAGATGGGTTTGGAATCTTTGAAAATAAATATATATATGAAGAAATATTTTTTTAATTTATTTTTAAAATATAATATATTATTTATTTATAAATATTTTTTAAAATAAATAAATTTTATATATATATATAATATATATATATATATTATATATATATAATATATAGAATTAGTTATGTGTGGAGATATGTTGTGTTATTTAAATAATTTATCTCCATCATAAAATATATAATAATAATAATAATAATTAACAATTATTAATATTAAATTAATATAGATCTATTTTAACTTTAAATTTATTAAGTATTGAGAGGTATTAAATATTTTGAGGTGTAAATATTTTCTCAAGTTTTACTCTAAAAGAAGATTTGTATTTGAGAGATTTGATTCCTCTCAATAATTGATAGATAGAGAGTTAAGATAAATTTAACCTAATTTTATCTCCAAATTTGATCTCGGGGTTAAGATTTTGTATTTGCTCCGGGTTTAAAGTTCAAATCTGTTATCTCTTTTTGGACTCCTCTGTCGGCACATTCCTATTTTCTTGCTAGATGGTTTGGTAATTTTTTGCTATGTACTTCAAAGGTGGTTTCTCTTTTCTAGAAAAAGAAAAAGAAAAAATTCCAAGAGTGAAAGAAATCTTAGGATAATCCTCTCCTTCAATTCAAGAATTAAATTGAAATGTTTAAAAACACCTTGTATCAACTAGTCATGACTCCTATGCCCATGCTATCATTATAGTCATAACACATTTTGTCAACCATTCGTGGTTCCTATGCCCATGCTAGCATTACAGTCACATTATAAAAATTACAAAAAAAATGGGTAATGCGAGGGTTATGACATGAAAAATATGGATTATGCTATGCCATGTCGACTTCACCTATGCCTACATTCCTAAAGGGATTTCCTAAAGGGTGTATAATCAAGAAAATCTATGGAGGAAACCTCAAAGACCATGGAAATGATTATTAATGTTAATCATGATCCACTTGTGAATGATTATAATTTTAATTCCAAACAGGAGGTGGAGGTAGATCAGATGGAGGATGTCTCATTTTTTGGTGTATATAATGGCTATAGGTGTCACAAAGTTTTATACTTTGTTGGTTAAAATATTGGCCACAATATTTAGGATGCTTTACTTAAAGAAAATTAAGTAAAATTGGTTGGAGACTCAGACATTGAATTTACTTGTAAAAATAATCTCCTTAATAATAAGAATCTTGAAGAGGAAATTAAATTTGGGTTCTTAAGAATAGGTAAAGAGTTTTTGAAGTAGGGTGTTCCTAGTGGTACTACTTGTATAACTACTCTTGTTATCAATGAAAACTTAGTGTCTTCCATTATTGTAGATTCTCTAATAGTTATTAGTAGAAGTACATAAGGAAATGATGGTGAATCCAAAGCACTCACATTTGATAAAGTTGGAAGGGAGGATGAGAAAGAAAACACAGAGAAGTTGGGCGCATTTGTGTTGAATTTCGAAGGAATTAGATGACTTGGAACATTCAAAGTGTCTAGGCAATATGTGTTGCAGGTGTTGTCAAAGATAAGAAATGGTCAACAACTGAACTAGAAGCTATCATTGCTGCATGAGATAAGAAGCTACATTCTCAAATAAACAAGGAATATCTTATTAGGTGGAAGAATCTCCAAAAAATTATGCATATTAGGAGAAAAAAAAATGTCAACAATATCCTACTTGTCCTTGCTTCAAGGACAAAACATTTTTCAAAAGGGAAGGCAATGTTATGATATAAAGAATGAAAAAAATAAAACAAATAAAGAATTAAAAAACATAATAATAATAATAATAGAAGTGTGGAATGTGCTCCACAATTTGATTTTCAAGTTAACATTTCAAGTCCATATTAAGACCTATCATAGGACAAGAAGTTTGAGAGAAAAAGAACAAGAAGCTTGAGAGAAAAAAAAGGAGATAAAATATAAACAGAAAAAAAAAAAAAAAAAAAAAAAAAAAAAAAAAAAAAAAAAAAA
>APFE031426842.1:2101-17713 GCA_000404065.3 Pinus taeda
AGTGGAGAACTTCTGGGAGATGATGTAATCAGTTGACCTTGTTCCTTTAGGCAGTGAAGCAACACTTTTAGGAACTTAGGAGCCCTCAGTTTATGGACATTTATGATTGGGGTTCAAGTTCCTAAAAATGTCTATAACAGGTGGCAGCTCAGCTGGACCTAGATCTCAGCTATGCTCAACGTGAAAGATTATTGTAGCTGAATGGATTAGATGAACAAAGAATGCAGGCCCTCCTCCACTCAGAAGTAGTCCAACTTCAGAGGAAGATATGGCATGACCGACACCTTCATGAGAAGCAGTCCAGCTAGGAGATTGGGCGCTGCTATATGACTCAAGATACAAGGATTTTAGAGGGAAGTTGAGGACAAGATGGTTAGGACCATATACAGTGGAGAAATGCAATGAAAATGGTTTAGTCCTCATCAGGACCATTGATGAAGAAGCCATCCCCATGCATGTCAATGGGCATTGATTGAAAATCTACAAGAAATCTCATTCGAGGCAGGAGTTCATTGAAACTTTGGAAAAATCAGTGTTGGTAGTGGAGGAGGGCTCTGCCTCTATTCCACCCACACCTTGATCATCAAAAAAAAAAAAAAAACAATAGGAAATAAAAAGATCCTTGGGTGAAAACTTCTCTAAGGCACCCAGGGCAGACAGTGAGGATGAAAACCTTATGGAGGCGCCCCAACTGTCTCTGGAAAAATAAAAAAATGGAATAAAAAGAAGATCCTTGGGTGAAAACCTCTTTGAGGCGCCCAGGGAAGATAGCGAGGGTGAAAACCTCATGGAGCTTCCCTAGCTGTCTCTTAAAAGAAAAAAAGGAAAAAAAAGGAAAAAAAGGAAAAAAAAGAAAAAAGAAAGAGAAAAAAGGGAAAAGAAAACATGCCTAATCTCTATAAAATAATTGCAGGTTGCAAAGAATACATTGCAGGTAAAGAGGGGCGCGCAAAACGAGAATAGGGGTCTGTACTAGGCTCCAGGACATCTCTACAGACACTCCCTCCATGGCCACTCGCCTTTCCTAGAATTTGATCACATTCGGGTCAAGATTCCACCCTCTACAGGAAGTTCTGGGCCTTCTACAGGAAGTTCTGGGCTTTCTACAGGATGTTCTGGGCTTTCTACAGGAAGTTATGTATTTCTATAGGAAACATCCTGTAGAACCTTTGGATGAGCCAAATTCAATTTTGAAAGGGAATCTGATGGTTGGGATCAGTTTGTTAGGCATGTAGCCACCCCTCTATTCAACCCATCACCATATGGCACCCTGTTTCATCTCTTTCCACCTCCATTGCACCCACCTGGTTATGTGTTCCTGCACAATCATACAAAGAGCCTTGTTTTCATCAGATTGAATTTTTTTTTCCAAGTGACAAGTCAAGCAGCAAAGGCTCGCACACTCTACCTGTCCAAGCTCCATCTAGACTCTTCATCAGTGAATGTAGCCTTGCTCGTTTAGCCTGCATCCCAGGAGGAGAAGTAGCTACAGGACACCCTACAGGAATCCTGTAGCGGCTGATCCCTCTAGAAAACATACCCTAGAGGCAGGGGTAGCTGAGACCAACAAAAGGAACGCATAAAAAGACCCCTCCTGGACGTGAGAACATCCTCAGCAGCTAAAATCAACTAAAACCTGTGCATGCAGCAGTTACAGCTAAAGGATCAGATTTCAAAGCCATGCATGCAACTTCAACGAATGAAAGAATGGGCTCTAACATCCGTGCATGAGGCAGCAGCAAGTGAGGCAGTGATTCCAAGATCCAAAGTCTACATAGTGCATCCACAACCATGCAGGGAAGTGTCTAACCTTATTCGTCAATTACATAAACTATATTTCAGAAACTACATGTCTGTGAAAATGGTTCGGATTGAACGAGGATTGGGGGCCAGTCAAACTAGCCACCCTTAGCCAGTTACATGGCTTTGTAGGATCTAAACAAGCTCAGTTACGTTCAAAATCGCCAACGAGCCGTGCAGCCGACACGTGTGGAGTGTCTAGTCGGGGAAAATCGGCGGACTGGCAGTGGTGGCGACGGTTAATGGCAGAGGGGAGGTAATGGCGGCCAGAGACACGCAGAGAAATGATGGCTGTGACATTGGATAACGGTTCAGCCTGTCCACCTCAACCCCTCACGACGAATTGCGTCGCAGTTCAAAAATGTTTGGCTGAAGACTTGCACACCCACTGCTCATTTGCACTTGCAACATCCTTGGCCGAAGTACTCGTCCTCTGCTTCTGCAATCTGTTAACCCATCGTCCTCTCCCGAGATTTTCTACCTGTTTCAAAAATTCCCCCGCGTACTGAGCTCGTTTAGAGGCACAGTGACATCCTACAGAAGCCGGCCGAGCATTCTATGGGAAGAAGTTCCACAGGAAGTATGGTAGAGCCTTTTGGAGCATAGAAACCTGGACTTTTCTGCGTCGAATTAGGAATTCTGAGAGAGGTAGGCTCGAAAACACTCCTTTATGCATGGTATATTTCGAAAGGTGGTGAATTGAACTATCTGGAGTAGGAGAATTAGAGATAAGTCTGCCTGTGGGTCAAAAACAACAGTTTTCTGTGCAACATTCTCCTCCACGGTTCATGTTAAAAAAAAATTCTGTAGAAAAGATAAAGCACTGTGAGGGCTAACCTGTGTGTGAAGAATTTGAGCTTACATGGTTGTATGCATGCTGGGATGAAATTGAGCTTTGTGTCATGTCTGTGAAAACCTGATTCTTCCTTCTATACTCGGACAACAAAGTTTTTGGCAGTAAAAACATTAGAACCAGGGAACTGGTGCAGATTAAAATCTAAACACCTAAGAGATCCTTTCCTGAAGATCAAAGGAGGAAAGCATAAAACAACAATCCCTTTCTGCTTAGAGCATTGAAATAGAGCACTCTCACCATGCCAGGGGGGTTTATCAGGAAGGAACCCTCAGATTCCAGTAAACTACGTGAAAATCTTGAGGTGGTGAACCTCTTCACCGTGCCAACTGGATGATTTTTTGTGACATAATTCAGGGACATGAAGATGAAATAATGGAGGAATTCTTAATGTCCCTACAACCTAAATCAAAGATGCTAGCCACTGTGAATTTCAGAGGGTTGACCTTAAAGCTTACCCCTAAACCCATTAGTCGAGTTATTGATCTGCCATTGGGGATACCCTGGAGAAAAGAGGAGAGGGCATTGGGCCAAAAAGCCAAGAAGGAATTCTTCCTACCTAAGGAACAATTTTTAGAAGACAAGAACGGGGTCCGGAGAGCTAGCCTACATCTTGTTTGGAGTGAAGCAAGTCTCGAAATCATGAAATACATTACCTGTGAGGGGCGGTTCAATATTGTCTACGGCTATCATTTCCAGTTGTTGAGAGAACTAAGACATGGGTTGGATCTACCTCCAGAAAAGAAGTTGAGCATGCCTTATTTTCTTCTACAATCCTTAATTGAATGTGGCATGAAATTGAAGGAAGGGACACTAGATCAATTAGCCCATCATGGGCTCATCAATCTTCTAGTAGAAGACGCCCTCCACACCTACACTGTTCCCCTCTCCTAGGAGATTTTCCGCAACATGTCCATAGATGATGATATTCGAATTCTAGTTGGGGAATTCACCTCATCCAGTGGTGAAGAAAAGGAGAACACTAAGGCAAGAGAGAAAGCCAGTGGCAAAGAAACACGAGACAGACCACCACAAAAAGAACAGAAAGAGAAATGAGTCAAAGGCCAAGTTGCTGAGCCTAAAGCTGTGGGAAAAACAATGACACAAATACCTAGGGAAAAATGATTGCAGAACAGAGCAGAGAGGACTAGAAAGGTCCAAATGAAGGAGGGCACAACCAAGGCAACCAAACAGGAATTAAAAGAAAAGACACCTCCAGCCAAATAGACCGAAACAGTTTCTACAGGAAGCCTGCAACCAGTTGAAACAATTTCTACAGGAAGTATGGAAACATAGAAATAGAAGGAGAAATTGCCTGAGATTTTGGCCAGTGAGGCAACAACCGTGCTGGCAGCCTTCAGCACATCTCCAAAGCAGAAAGGAAAGCGAAAAAGGGAGCCTTCCATGTATTTTAAGGCAAGAAGGAGCACAAGGATAAAATCTGGTAGACCCCAGCCATAGTCAAAAGATCCAATTACAATTGTGGACACCCCAATTGAACAAAAGGAAAGGTCTCCCTCAAAGGCATCCATCACCTATGAACAGGGAAGCTTGAAAATGTCCACTTGGAGAGAAAGGATTAAAATGATGGACACCAAGACCTCTCTACAGGATGCTGAGACAATTCTACAGGAAACATTGGCTAGACTAAAGGAGACCAAGGAATTGGAAGAAAAGGCAGGTAAATCATCCCAAGAGGAAGAGAAGACTGAAAACATTGTGGAACCTAGCCCCCATCCCAACTTGGGCTCCTACTATCACATGTTAGAGGCCGGGAAGATAATTCCCCAAAAATTCGCAGTGCCACTATTCTTTGCACTAGAAGAGAGAGAGTGAGGACCCACACTTGGATGAAAATCGCCAAGTCCAAGGGTGTGGCAGATATAGGTCCCTTGGACGAACAACTCAAAGAAGCAAGGAAAGAATTGGTTATGGTACGACATGTAGAAAGTAGCCAGCGCTACAGGAATAAAATGAGCTTCTTAAACAGTAGCTACAGTCATAGGGACACTCTAAGGAAGACAGGCCCCACACCTTGGGAGAACAACAGCAACAGGAGGAGCCCACAATGGCCAAAGAAACCCCTGACGAATAGCAGAAGAGAGATGGGTTGCAAGCTAAAATAGAGGCACTGGCTAGACAGCTACAAGAGAAGGAATTGCAGGCAGCAGAAGAGATATAGTCCCTAAAGGAACAGATACAAGAAAAGGAGGCCCAACTGGCCTGCATGGCCAACTAGGCAATGGAAGCTCTACAGTGTAGGCAACCTACCAAATTATACACCCTATACCTTAAGGATAAGTGGTTGCAGTTTTAGATCAACACCTTGGCCCAAAGGGGCATCACTCCATTTCAAAATTACCATCAATTCATGGCTTTATGTGACAACATCTCATCAGAGGACAAGGCCAAACTATCAGAGTTCTACCT
The DNA here is from genome assembly GCA_000404065.3 of Pinus taeda. NCBI lineage: Eukaryota > Viridiplantae > Streptophyta > Pinopsida > Pinales > Pinaceae > Pinus > Pinus taeda. The sequence continues at coordinate 7,185 of APFE031426842.1, forward strand.
ACACAATTTTGCCCTTCCCAACCTGAATTTGTGGGATCCCAACGCTGCGATAGGAGACGTGCAACTTATGGCCATGGCCTCTTGGCTAAATCACGAAGAAAAGAGAGCAGTAGAGGTCTAAAATGTTATGGATAGGGAACTAAAGGAACCACTATTGATTAGAGCAAAGCCAGAGGATCCCTCAGCACTAATACACGACCACCAGCACTTGGAAAATGACGCTCAGGCCCTACCAGATTATATTGAGAGACAAGCTCAAGCCATTACCCATTTCGAGGACATGGAGAGACTGTTGGGAGATAAATGTGTTCATGCTTGCTCCTGGAGGTGGAATTCACTGTCCCCCAGCCTAAAAATAAGAGAATATCACTCCCCAACAAGGATGAGGGAGGCCTTCGCCAAAGTACCCCTCTACAAACAGTCCGTGTAGAATCTTCAGGCCAACTGGATCGGCCTCAAGTTCAGTCCTCCCTTGCTTTTGGGGCTACTGGAAGGAGTTAAAGAAGAGGAGGGAGATAGGCAGTGGGAAGAAGTGGAAAGAAAAGCAGGATTTCATGACCATGTAGAAGATATCACCTCAAAGGTATGGGATGTGAGGGAGGTGGTGAAGGCAATCAAGGATGATGAGCTGGATTAGTTGCTCAAAGGATGAGCAACCCATTCAGCAGGGGGGTGATGATGAGCCCCAGAATTGGGTAACTTATTGGGCTCATTGTTCCTAGTTAGTCTTTGTCAATCCACCATTTTTCATAGTTTATGCATGTTTTTTTTAGTATATTTATGTTAGTTGAACGAATAAGGATAGTCACTTGACCAAGGAGGCTAACACATTGTTATTTCAGGTTTTTGGACAAATTTTGGAACAAAGCCATGCAATTATGAGCCAGATGACAACCCAGCATGAAGGAACAAGGGTGAGGATTCGTAGGAAGGGTGACTCTTGCATTAAATGTCCCTTCCTTGAAATCTCCACCCTCAACTCGGAGCTCAGCGGGCCACCAAAACGAATCCTAAAGGCAGCCGAGCAGCTTTGTGGACCGTGACTGTTTACTGGCATTTTGAACAGCCGAGCCCCTTGAGTTAAGGAGAGTTATTGAGTCCCCTCATAGTGCATAAATAGGAAGGCTTTCAGCCTTCGTAGGTTACTTTTTGGACTGTTGTATTTGGCACTAGCGTGCTGTTATTTTCTCAGCTCATTTTGTAGTTATTGTTCTATAACTTTCTTGTGAACAGGGTTATTTTTGAGTAATGGGAAGCAGCTTTATTTGGCATCAGTTCTAAGTTCTCTTAGGAGCTTGTAGCTCTTGGGTTGGGCCCAACCCAAGTGCCAAGGCTTCCTTTTGTGTGTTGTTATTCGTTTTCATGTCTTTGCAAAATAATTTATGTTAAGTAGATTAGAATCTTGCTTAGTTACATAGCTCATGGTTGATGATTAGAACGGTTTTTCATGTTCAAATTGAGTTGATAGGTTAATAACAGGGAATATCTTCAAAAAAATGCCATCAAGCACCTCTAATCTCACCTCTCCCTCAGTGGGACCGTGAGCTGGGACAAAGGTGACCTTGCTGCCAACAAAAACATTGTCTTTGCTTCGCCATGCAATTATTAGTGTTAGATTTTCATTTGCCGAAGTTGATATCAGTTGAGGTTGCATCCTTAGGCTCATGATTGCTTAGTTTCATAGTTACTTCACATGATTTTGTTGCAAATAGACTTCTGTTCATTTTCGTTGTTGTTACTTAGGTCAGATTAGGTCAAAGTAATTAGATCCTTGATTTTCCAAGTCTTTATTTATTTAGTTTGAAAAATAACTTGCAGAGCACCTGTAGTACATCTTTATCTTTCCATAGTCCATCAATCCCATCTACTCCATCCTCCAACCTATATTCTTGCCTCACGTTTTCCATTTGCTCACTTTGCCCTAATTCCCATATTTTTGTGCAACATTGCTCCACTCCCCCTTGAACAGATCCAACCATCCTCGCCGCTCCTCAGCTCTATTCCCCAAGTCCTGGACCTCCTCACACCCTTATCTCACCTCCATACCCACTCCTTCATCTTTCTTCCTCCATCCATCCTCCAAAATCCAATTTCTGAACATCCTGTAGAAAATTACAGACATCCTATAGAAATTCCAGAACATCTTGTAGAACCCCTGCAGACTTCCTGTAGAAGCTCACGAAAGTGGTCTCTTGATAGCCAAACTCTGTGAAACTCTCTGGAAGGGTATTAGGGACCCCTTAGGCCCTCTCTGAACATTCTCGACCTCCTCCAAGCATTTCCTCTCACCAATCCACCGCTGCACAGTCAAAAACAATTAAATCACATGCATGATAATTTGGACAACTTATTCAAAAATACAAAATATGTTTTCTTCAGATTTTACCATAGAATTATCTTAGACACATGCATTTTACCTTCTTAGAAGTCAATGGCATCTCTCCCAGTAGCTTGCATCCTCTTTCTTGCATCAGTAGGGCTAGCTGGTAAAATTAGGGTTTGCTAGGGTTTGCGTTTCCTTTCAGTGTTTCAGTTTCTTTCTGCAAGTAGATTAGCTTCCTTTGAGTTAGCTTCCATCCATCAATTAAAAAGCTTCTTCTTAGATCTCATAGAAGTTGGCTTAAGCTCCTAGAAAAATTGTGCTAGCTGACCAAGTGACAGCTACGACAAGAGCCAGTACTTGTGCATACAGCACCGTCGCTTCCAAGTTTGTTACGAACTACCGGGTTGATAAAAGTAAAGAAGGGAGTCCCAGGAGTTGTAGCATTATTGCTGCAATACTGGAGCCCACCACCATCGTATCTTCTAGTGCTACTATGCGTGGATAGGCATTTTATGCTCTATGGGGATTACAGCATTCACTCCATACTCCAGCCTCACAGGCGCCTGCATCGTTAGTTTCTTGCACGTGGTCCTATAAGCCCATAGAACAACTAATACGTGCAGGTCCCAATCAGTCCGTTATGAATCATGTATCTTGTTTAGTGCTCTGCATGCTTTGTTAAAGGATTCTACGTGGATAATATTTTGTGCACTTGGTCTTTCCATACTTTGTGGTTCCAGCTGGAGGGGTCGCTATTACCATTACCTCGCCCACACATGATTACTGACCGTGTCTCCTAACGCGATGACTGTGTGCATCTGCAAGTTTTGTACCATATGCCTATATCCATCTAGATAGGTGGATGTGCAGACCATTTCATCTGGCAATCTGCATTTAAGGCTTCCCAAACTGCATGCGCATCATCCTCCTGCATTCACGCCAGTCCTCAAAGCTTCTTTGGTGAATACCTAACAACCTCATGAGCATAGCGCGCAGTACCCATTTCAAAGCTTTGAAACGTTGTTGTTCTGGAACTTCTCTTTCAAATATGTTTAGGAAGTTATCCACCTCACTTAACCCATCATACATATGCAAATCCCTTACCTTTGTTGACATGCAGTGTAGTGATCTCATCATCATGTTACAATTTAGTGTGGTTACCTCATGTAGCCGGTTCTAGCATCATTCTATCTATTCATCAGAATTCGATGTGCAGGAGCTTTCACACTCCCATGAGATTCATCCATCTGCGGTTGGATTCACCCAATCTTGTTCTCACGCAGTTATCTTGTAGATGCAGTGCAAATTTTCATCATTGTCATAGTTGTGCACTAGCTTTGTGTAGCGCAATCCTTATGCAGGGTCTAAAGGTACAACTACTGCAAAGTATTTTTCTCAAAAATCATCTTGCATTCTTCAGATTTATCACCCCATTCATGTTAGTGGCCCAATCTATTCCTAATAGCATGGGCTAGGGATTACTGTCATCAAGAATCTCTATTACTTCAAAGTTGGGTAGCGCACTTTCTCCTTTGATATCCACTCTGATTCCCTACAATCTCCCCATAGGTAGGGTCTTTTGTTGGTTCACCATTCACAGTTGGATAAGATACCATTGGAGCATAGGTCTTCCCATGTTCTCCCATGTTTACTTTGGCAGAACGTTCACATTTGATCCTAGGTCCATAATCACTTGGTCCATCTCATATTCCCCAATCTATGTGGTCAATCTCATTTCCCTTCCTATTCACGTCATGTGCTTTTTGAGCTTCCGAACTAGTGGTTCTCTTAGCATAGTCCCAGTGCATCTATTTATGAGTTCTTGTAGCCCCTTTATAGCCTTGCTGTTGTGCAACAACTTCATGCATGTTTCTAGGAACATTGTGAGCATCGATGGGTCCATTTCCGGCTTTGGTCTGTCTTTGCTTCCTGAAGTGGAGGCATCATCAAATTTCTTCTTGGCTTCCATGAAGGTTTCCTTAGTGCGCTCCAAATCAAAATATGGTTCTTTTGTTAGAGCCTTGCGAACCCAAGTACTCTCTTTAGGCTACTTGCCTTCATCATACCTTGTCATAATTCCACTTTGGAGCACAATATTCACATTAGGGTCTTCCTCGCACTGCTCAGACCTCATCATTTGTAGGTTTTGAGTTGGGGGAGGTTAGAGCGCTCTTTTATTGCATAGCCTCGCTATCAGTGTGCGACAATCCTCTATCTCATGATCAAACAATGTACAATACAATCATGATGGCCTCGTCGGATTTGTAAAGTCATGGGCATAATGTCTTGGCCCTTCGTAATTGTAACATATTAGCTATCTGCGACTCTTCCAGGCCCTCCTCCACCTTAGCGTTGCCCACACCCCTAGAATCTGGTTCGCACCATCCCTGCATTCTTGTCAAGGGGTTGTATTTTGGCCTGAACTCTGTAGGTAGGAGTTTGATCGATCATCATCTCATAACTTCTACAAGTGCACTCCTCATGTCCCACTAATATACAAAAATTATGGAACAACTATTGTGAATTCTGCGTCTACTTCTGCAATAAATGGTAGTTATCTGTAGCATGCTTTCCTCCTATTTGACAATTCACACACCAAAACGCAAGTGCTATGCTAGGTCCTACCTGTGCCTCTAGCCTCAATGGCATTGGTCCCCCTCCCGCGAGGTAACTCACGAACACTGGGCAATGGTCCTTGTCATGTCCCTGACCCTTGCACTTTATGCACCATACCTCATCGTGCACTTCTGGACAAGCTATCATGTCTTGCTTTAAACTCTGCATCCCAAGGCACAAGTTTTTCAACTGCACGTGAATCTGGTAAACTCCCATGTTGGGATCCTGTATCAGGGTCTTGTCCAGTCTCATCGCAACCTCTAAGGCCTCACCCTGAGTTGTTTGCCTCTGTTGTGATAGTTAATTCCTTAGATGCACCATTAACGATGCTACAAACCATTCACGGCATTGTCCATCCATCAACATCATGTTAGCTTCACAAATTTTGCACTTCAGTTTCTAATCCAACTCCCAAGGGGTCTCACCTGGTAGCATTTTGATTTCCTTGAACCCAATGTTCGACTGTGCCTCTAACTTTGGCCTGCTAAATTCTTTGTTTAGCACAATTTGGATATTTGCTATCCCCGCATTCGGATTGTCATTGGTGTTATCACAAAACCCAACCCTGATAGGATGCTGATCAAGAAGACATTGTGTAACTCTTTCAAATCAACTTTTGGCTAAGTCTTAGCCTCCTCAACCTGAGAGGGCTCTCTCACTAGATTAAATATTTTTGATAAGGATTAGATGGCTAACTCTATGAAATAAGTGAAGAAGTGTGAATGGTTGAAACACAATTAGTAAACATTCATTAGACTTATCGAGTCAAAAATGTTTGAGTATGACAATAATATTAGCTTTACATGGAAATCAGGGCATCTAGAATTCAACATATGGAGAGTACATCAAAAGCATAAAGGAAAACATAGTCCACAAATGTATGAATGAAGTTAGGGCATATCCAATGAATTCTAAGTAATCATACATTCGTATAATTGTAAGTAATGAAAAGACGACAACCATAAGACATTTTGAACATCGAATTCCTTTTGAATCTTGAGAAGCAAAGCCAAATATTGTATTACTTTAAACAGAGTCCTACACAAAAGCACAATATGAGAGTTCTTTAAAAAATTCCAACCCTTCATGCATTACATTTTCCCCATATATAGAGTTCATTACATGACTTATATTCCTTCCTCAAGCATGAGGGGAATTCAAATACTTCCTAATTTGACACCTATTGACACTTAAAACCAACTATTTAATGTAACTGACTATTAACTCGCAGTTCTAGAGACCTAAAACAATTAGGAGTGTAACTCCTCATTATGTTGGTAGTGGCATTAGGAAGTTGCTCCTGTTTTTCTGCTTTGGTCTCCAAAAAGGATCTTCAAAGTTTGTTATCCCTATTGTTCTTCTTAATTACATAAAATGCATTGGATTAGCTTGTTTTCCATGAGTTGCAGATGTTACTCTTATACACATGCTAAGACAAAAACTCCTTTAATGCTACCTGAAGCATCATGAACAGTTCTAGCTACGAAATAATGACCATTATCATAACATAAAGTTTGGAGTTCATAAATGTATTTCCTTTCCTTGTTTTTCCCTTTCTTGATGTTCAAACCCTATAAGTAATCCTTTGCAATAGCCCATCTTCAAAAGAGCTCCTTTTTCTTCTCAAAATTGGCCCACAAAATCATGATGTGTAGCTATAGTAGTTTCATAACGTGTTATGAAACTGATGTGCATTAGGTATCACCTACAACAATTTCGTAGCGTGCTATGAAACTACTGTGTGATTTCAAAAACACAGTTTTATGCCAAAATTTGACTTGCTTGAGATTTCTCTCTCTTTTGAAATGGCTTTTCCATATGCCATGGGGTTGTTAAAAACTGAATAAACTGATACCATTCTTCAAAGTAAACTTCAAAAAGGTGATCCACATCAAAATTTTAGGATTAGCCTTACCTACTACGTAGTTATTCTTAGCTGAGGATTTCCTTCAGGCTGGTTCAGCTATATCATCAGATCTTCAATCTATCTTTTCATCATTTGGATTCCAGTTCTCAATTTTGCATTGACCCTTCTGATATATCTTGCCTCTTTTATTACAAGGACTGTCCAAGTGAAATATTGAGCATGACAGCTAACCACTTCGGGTATTGAAACTGTTTTATCTTCCCACAGAGCCTCCTTTTTGTTAAAATTAGCTTACTTGATTTCATGTTTCCTTGAGGTTTTTCTGAGTTTGGCAATCTTAAGATTTGCAAGATTCAGTTTCTTTTTTACCTCTTCAAAACTACATTCCTCCTGCTAAGTGATAACTGCCTTACCTTTGTCATCTTTGTGTAGTTATGATGATGTTTATGATGGAACCATAGGTCCTTCATGTAATTCTAGTACCTCCTTTGTCTCACTTGCTTCTGGATGTGCCTCTTGTATCCTTTTGAATGCCTTGTAATGGGTCTTCTTGGCTTGGACACAAACTCTGAGACTTGGTCATCAAATTAAAGCTTTTTGTAAGTTTTAACTCTTTTGGTTTTGTTCTTGTTGGTTTCAAGTAGCTTTGCTTGGACCAGAGGAGACTCTTCTTCATTTTCTGATCTAAACAACACTTCATGAATTTTGTCATCAACTATTTTATCCTAAGGACTTCTTGAAAATTTAGAGAGCAAATATTTCAAATAAGATGGAGTACCTAGTGTTTTAGTAAATCTTTGTCTACTCCTTGAAATAGTGTTTGGATTTTCCATAGGAGTAGGTGGATTTGGGTCAGGATTGCTCTGTGTATGTCTCCCTCTCGAAGCCAACTTTATAACTTTGAAAATGTATGGAGTCACCAAGGTAGATTGCAACCTCGAAATTTTTCTGAGCTCTTGCTACCTTCAGAAGTTCAAAATGTTATCACAAAACCTTTCCTAATGGGTTGCTGACCAAGAAGACCCCGAGTAACTGTTTCAAACCAAATTTTGGTTGAGGCTTAGCCTACTCAACCTAAGAGGGTGTTGGGTGTCGAGCTTGATTATCTTCTGTATTTAAAGGTTTCAGCCAAATGTATACCCCAGGAATATTGTACACCCCTCCATGCGGGGGGGCGGGGGGGCATGCAAGGGAGACTTGTCCCCCCTGTGGGGCTCCGGGGGGTTAATCCCTCCTGGCTAGGGGGTCTGGGGGCTAGTGGACCCCCGGCAGGGGTTCGAGGGCAGCACACTCGAAGCTAAAAATAGATGTAAAATTGCCTTGTAAAAGTACAGTAATTTCTAGTCAATCTAGGCCGTTCTTTAGGTGGATGATCTAACAGTAGAAGTTATGTTTAATTTAGGGTTTTTTCCCCTAGAAGGAAACCCCTTGCTATATATGAGGGAATTTTATTGTGTTTATGTAGATCTGTATTCTGAGTGAGGAAGAGAGAGGAGATTGAGAGTGAAGAGGGAGTTACAATGGATCTACTGTAGGTTGTATCTCTTCAATTTGCTGGATAATATAATAAAATAAGGATTGGTTGTTTCTCCATGGATGTAGCCCAAACTGAGTGAACCACATATATCTATGTCTCTCTTGTTTTATGTGTTTTCTGTGTTTATATTTCTATATAATTTTCTAACAACTGGTATCGAAGCCGAAGGTCTATTTGGCTGATAAAATCGCAGGAGAGAAGGCTTCCTGGTCCGAGTGGGAGAAATGGTGAAAGATGGTAGGTTTAGGGTCAAAAAATTCAATGGCCAAAACTACTAGCTATGGAAGATGCAGATGGAATATTATCTGTATTAGAGAGATCTGTACCTACCATTGAGCGGAAAGACAAATAATCTGACGAGTATGACAGGCATAGAATGGGATATTCTCGACAGAAAGGCACTTGGAACAATGCAATTGTGCCTAGTGGCATCGGTAACGTTTAATATTTCAAAGGAAACGACAACAGAGAGTTTAATGTCAGCATTGGCCAAACTATATGAAAAACCCTTAGCCTCAAATAAGGTATTTCTTATGAAGCATTTATTTAATATGAAGATGTCAGAAGGTGGATTTGTTGCAGACCATTTAAATGATTTTAATACAGCTACCAATCAGTTAAGTTCTATACAGGTAAATTTTGATGATGAAGTTAGGGCTCTGTTTTTTTTTGTCCATTGCCAGAAAGTTGGAATGGCTTAGTTATGGCCATTAGTAATTTTGTCTCTGGATCTAGTACTTTAAATTTTGATGGCATTGTTGGTGCAATCCTTAGCGAGGAAATGCGACGGAAAGCTCCGGTGAGACATCAAGCAATGCTTTGATTGCAGAGACTAGGGGAAGAAAAATGGAAAGAGGAAAGAGCCTAGGATATCACAGTAAGTCAAGAAAAGGTAGATCCAAGTCTAGATCTAGGATAGTGTGCTGGAAATGCGGGAAAAAATGACACCTAAAGAAATATTTCAAGTCTCATAAGGGAAAAGAAGGAGACGCGTAGCAAGAAACTAATCATGAAGTGAATGTAACAGGTGATGTGTTGCAAGATGCTTTGATTCTTTCACTAGAAAATATTATTGATGCCTGGGTGGTAGATTCAGGGGCATCATTCCATGCCACACCTGATAAGAAACATTTTCATGATTATGTTCAAGGATATTTTGGACAGGTTTATTGGGTCATGATAAACCCTATAAAATTGTTGGAATAAGTACAATTTTCATAAAACAACAGAATGGAAATCAATGGCTATTGAAGGAGGTAAGGCATGTTGCAAATCTGAAGAAAAATCTAATTTCAACAGGGTAGTTGGGAGGTGAAGGTTGCATAAGTACTTTCACAAATAAAACCTGGAAGGTCCTAAAGGATCCTTGGTAATAGCGAAAGGAGGAAATGTTGGTACATTGTATTTATGCAATGGTATTTCTAATTCTGTTGATGCTTTAACATCTACAAGAGAAGATATGGCATTGTGACATCATAGGCTCGGGCACATGAGTGAGAAGGGGATGCAGATTCTTCAATCAAGAAATTTGTTGCCAAGTTTGAAGCATGTTGATTTAAAATTCTGTGAAAATTGTGTTTATGGAAAACAGAAGAGAGTCAGATTCCTTAGAGTTGGGAAAGAAAAAAGAGCGAAAAATTAGAGCTTGTGCATATAGATGTATGGAGACCTACTCAGGTATCATCTCTTGGTGGCTCTCATTATTATGTTACTTTTATTGATGATGCAACCAGAAAAACCTGGATTTATTGTATTTGAAATAAATCCGATGTATTTGATACTTTCAAGAAATGGAAAGCTTTGGTTGATAATGAGACAGGGAAAAAGTTGAAGTTTCTTAGATCAGATAATGGAGGTGAATATTGCAGCAAAGAATTTGATAGGTATTGTTCAGAGAATGGAATTCACAGAGAGAAGACAGTTCTAGGAACACCACAAGAAAATGGTGTGTCAGAAAGGATGAATAGGACAATCATGAAGCGTGCAAGGTACATGAGATTACATGCAGGATTGCCTTTACAATTTTGGGCAGATGCTGTAGACACTACTGTTTATCTAATAAATAGAGGGCCTTCAAGTTCCTTGGATGGTGGTATTCCATAGGAGGCATGGACAGGTAAAAAGGTAAACTACTAATTTTTAAATACTTTTGGTTGTGAAGCCTTTGTCCACATTAATAAAGAAAA